>JARQOD010001744.1:53492-90972 GCA_033576555.1 Oophaga sylvatica | reverse complement strand
GTACCTTCTGCCCCCCGTCCGGTTCCATACCTCAGGGGTTCTCCGAGCCCCTTTGGCCTAGTGCCTCATCTCGGTATCCGATTTCCCCGCAACGTCGCGGTCCGGGTAGTGCTTTGGGAAAGGAACCCTCCTGCTTAAAAAGGGGGTCCCATAACGTCACTGGTCCGGGGTTGTCCATTGGCTTTTTTCCTTTGCTCCCCCCCGGGGTTCCAGCACGTCGGGCCTCGTACTTGTTTGGGGGTTTTTGTACCTTGCCCTTTTTTGGGTTCCAGACCGTCGCTGGTTTCCGCAGTGCCTTTTTGGTGGTGCCTCCATCTCGGTATCCGAGTTCCAGCACTTGGGCTGGTCCTTGGTAGTGTTTGGGGAGCACAGGTCCCCCCTGTTAAAACCCCGTGTCCCCAAAACGTCGCTGGTCCTCGGTGTCCATTGGTTTTTTTCCTTCTGCGCCCCTGGGGTTCAGCACGTCAGTGGTCCTCTTTACTTGCTTTGACTCTTGTACCTTCTGCTACTTTAAAAATTTAAAAGATTTTTTCATGCTTTTTTGGGTAATCACCTGGAATCCAACAATTAAACGACGACCCGATGACCCCCGAAGAAGATACGACCACGGGGACGACGAGCAAAAAGCCAAACCCCACCTAAACACCATCACAAAGAAGAAAAAAAGTTACCAAACAGGACAAAAAAGGGTTTTTAAGCAAACAAAAGATACAGAACAAAGACTTAAGAACAGTAAAGAAGATCAAAAGCAAAAACAGAAGTATAACCCCAAAATGAAGAAAAAAATATAGTTTAAATTAAAACAGAAGAAGACTAAGCAGTGAGGGGGTGAGTCCCCCCTCCCCGTGGTGCCCCGGAAAATCTGCGCGCAGGCAAATGAACACGGCAAATACTTTGAATTTTAAAAATCTTTTGTGACAGCAAAAGGAAGGTGAAAAATTCATTTTTTTACAGTTAAAGTACAGTTCTGTCCAAATAAAATTAGAAAAAATAAGTCAATATGAAAAGATAATATTTTAAAATAAAAAGAATATGGTTTGTTAACAAAAAGATGAATGCAAATTTTTAAAAAGAAATAAAAAAGGGAAAAAAGAAGAATAATTTGATAAAAAGATGATCTGCTGAAGTTAAAGGAAAAGTGGTCAAAATTTAAAAAAGGGTAGGCATGGAATTTTGTGAAATAACATTTTGGGGCCAAAAAAAAAAAAAAACTTTAAAAAACATTGTCAATTTCTTGTCAAATCGAACTTTTTTTTTTAAAAAAAAAAAATTTATGTTTCCATTTGTTTGGTTTTTTAAACACACCTTTTAATGTCTCCTCAACCCCCCCAAATCATTCTACATTATCTTTTTTTTTTCCCTTTCATGAAAATTTCCAAAAAGGCAAGAATGGTTTTTTTTTAATTTTGATATTTTGTTCCCTAGACTTCATTGGATTTCCGGTATCGGTATCGGGTAGCCGAATTTTTTTTTTTCGGCGATACCTTCCCCTTTCCCAAATTTTTGGGTATCGGAAAATATCGCCAACTCTACCCATGTCACATTTGGAGAGCCCTGAGGCCTAAAAAGCGGAAACCCCCCAAATTCTACTCCAACCCCCCCCAACCACCCCTAACCCTTCCCAACCCTAACCACAAATTTAACCCAACCCCCCAACCCCCCAACCCAAAATAATCCAATTTTTCCCCCAACCCCCAACCCTAATTTTTGCCGCAACCCAACCTAACCCAAGGGGGAAAAAAATAAATACATTTTTTTTTAATTTTATTTTTTTTCCCCCCCAACTAAGGGGGGAAAAAGGGGGGGTTTATTTACTATTTATAGCGGGTTTTTATAATGGCAGTTTTTTACGCTAAAAATCTTTTTTTGCAAAAATATTTTTTGCATCGCCAAATTTTTTTGAGCTAAAATTTTTTTATTTTTGGCCCCCAGAGTCTGTGGGTCTTATTTTTTTTTGGGGTTTTTTTGTTGAGTTTTTATTTTTACCTTTTTGAGCAGGGGGAAATTTTTTACGCTTTTTTTTTTGATTTTTTGGGAGGTTAAATGAACAAAAATCACAATTCTGAAAATTTTTTTGGGGGGGCTTTTTTTGTTCCCGTGTGGTAAAATTGATAAAGATTTTATTCTTCGGGCATCGATTAGGCGTACCTCTTTTTTTCTTTTTTTTTGTTTTGGCGCTTTTATAGAATAAAAAAATTTTTATAAAAAAATAATTTTTTTTTGCATCGCTTTAATGCAGCTAAACTTTTTTTTTTTTTTCGTTGAAATGCTGTTTTGGGGGTTTTTTTGCGGGCAAGATGAGTTTTTTTTAAAGTTACCATGTTTTTTTTATACGGTCTTTTGATCGCCGTTATTCCACTTTTTTTTTCGGGGTATGATGATAAAGCATTGATTTTTTGCTTCGTTTTTTTTTTTTTTTTTTTAAGGGTTCACTAAAGGGGTTAATAGTGGGACAGTTTTATAGGGGGGGTGTTACGGACGCGGCGAACCAAAATTTTTTTTACTTTTATTGTTTTGTTTTTTTATTTACAAAAAAAAGAATTATTGGGAATTATATATTTTTTTTATTTTTTGAATTTTTTTTTTTTAAATGTTTATTTTTATTTTTTTTTTCTTTTTTAATTTTTTCCCGGGGGGGTTTTCTGTTTTTAAAAAATCCCCGGGGACGTGGCACGACTCTGTCAACTCCCATCGCCTGATATGGGGCTTCTCATGCCTGCTTAGCAGGACTGAGGAACCCCTCCTCCCGGACCCGCGCCATCCTTGGATCCCGGGCCTGGAGGAGGAACCCTCGAACAGCGCGATCCTCGGCTGGTCTGAGGGCTCAGGGGGGGCGCGGGGCCCCCCCCCGCCGATCCTCCCCCCTGCCCCCGTACACCGCGATCATGTTTGATCGCGGGTGCTAGGGTTATGTCCGGGGGGTGTGACCGCTCTGAAACTCACGGGGGCAGCTGGATAATCGTGACACCGGGCGATACTGGCTCCCCCCCGGAGGAAAAACTGTTCCCCCATGAGTATATCCCCCATGGGCAAATGGCAGGGTTTTATGGGGGGAAGACTTTAAAGTCGAGAGGGGTTAATCTATGATGGTGTTCACTGCTTTTTTATTCCAGTCGATCGATCAAGATGGGGGCTGGAAAAAAATAGCAGCAGCGCGATTGAATCAAAAATTGGATTGCTTGGACGAACCCAATGAAGTCAATGGGTGCAAAAAAAAAATCCATCGCACCCAATTATCCTGCGAGTGCTGTGCGTTTTTACTACGGTACCCCTTTAAAGCCGGAAAATTATGTGCTGCTATTAAAAATCAGACTGACTTTTAAAAATATAAAAAAAAATACATAATACAAAAAGAATAGGGGGGTTTTTATTTTTTATATAAATAATTAGTAAATGCCACATACAGTAATATATATCTTATATTTCATAGGAAATAATAGCAAAAGGCAAAAATTAAAATTGTATTTTCTGTAAAATCATTGCAGAACCCGACAGGATAGACAATGTTTACATACAGTAAACCTTTGATATTTTTTGATTTATATAGTCCCTACTACTATTTTTTAGCGTAGTGTGTAAAATTTGGACATGTGTGTAAAATGACAGATTTATCCGGAAAAACTGCGGGGCTCCCCCCAAATGGAACCCGTGACTGAGGGCGGGAAATTAACCCCCCTTAATGTCCACTGACTGCAGACCCCGCTGGAAGGGGTGCCAGTTCCGGCACCGGGGGACTCTGCCGATGGCTTTGATCCCCACGCTGTAAACACGCGTGGTAGATCAGTGCCGGGGACAGCTGTCACAGACAGCGACAGGACGCAAGCGGTGGGGGGACCTTTGCCGGGGGCCCCCCCGCACCCACAGCGCGTTTGGGGAGTCAATTACTGCCAAAAAACAGAGCGACGCGCAGGAGAAGCAAAATTTTTCAGTTCCCCCCCAGCGGATCAGTGGGAGCCGGCGCTCAGTGGCCGGGGCTCCCACGACACCAGGGGGGAAACCCCCCCGGGCCTTTGGGAAGCCCCTTGATCTGACGAGTTTCCCAAGGTCAATCATTAAAAAGCCAGAGCATTGCAATGCATTGTAACGCAAAAAAAGTAAAAAAAGTGAAAGTCCCTAAAGGGCAAGTTAAAAGAAATCTTTTTTTAAAAAAATTGTAAAAAAAAATTAAAAAATAATTTAAAAAAATCCCTAAAAAATACACATTTTTTATTTTTATCCACTCCGTAAAAATCCCATCATAAAAGTAACCCATTAACCCTTCAGTGAAAGCCTAAAAAAAAAACACAAAAAAGTAGTAAATTATTCTTTTTCCAAGCGGTATTATACCGCTTGTAAAAAGTGCAATACACGCAATCAAAAATCAATATAAATAAAACCGGTACCCTGAAAACGTCATCTTGTCCCCGAAAAAAAAAAAAGCCGCTATACAGCATTCACGAAAAAAAAAAATTATAGCCCGGAAAAAAAACGATGCAAAAAAAATTATTTTTCTTTAAAATTTTTTATTGGTAAAAAACGCCAAAACATAAAAAAAAATATATAAATGAGGGAACGCCGTAACCGTAGTGACCCGAAGAATAAAGCTGCTTTATCAATTTTACCACACACGAACGAGGAAAAAAAAAAAAAAAAAAACAATTCCTGATTGCGGTTTTTGTCATTCTATCCACAAAAAAAATGAGGAACGATCAAAAAACGTTATGTCCTAATATGGTACCAATAAAAACGTCAGTTCCCGCAAAAAAAAAACCCTTAATAACTGTCGGCCGAAATATGGAAAAATTATAGCTTTTCAAAATACGGGGAGCAAAAATTTCTTAAAAAAAAATTATTCCAAAAAAAAGCTTCTTTAGTGTGTTCAGAAGCAAAATGAAAAAAGGTATAAATCTGGTATCGCTGTAATCGCACCGATCCGGAGGATAAAGTCCCTAATACTAATCCCAACGAGGGAAGGGCAAAAAAGAAAACCAATTCTTCCCTTTTGGTTTGTTCAAAGTCCTCCCAAAGATCGCGAGGCGATCACAGTGGTTCCCCCCCCCATATTGGGGTATCAGCGTCTCAGACAAAATGCACAATAGCTTTGGGGTCTTTTCTCCGTTCCCTTAGAAAAATAAAAATTTGGGGCAAAAAGATTTTTTGTGGAAAGAAATATGTTTTTTTTATTTTCACGGCTCTACGTTTAAACTTCTGTGAAGCCCTGGGGGTTAAAGTGCCACCACACATCTAGAAAGTTCCTTTGGGGGGGCTAGTTTTTCCAAAATGGAGTCACTTGGGGGGGTTTTTCTACTGTTTTGGACATAGGGGTTTCCAAACGTGACATGCCCCAACCATTCCATCAAAATCTGCATTTAAAAACGGTGTCCTTCCCTTCCGAGCTTGCCTGCGTTTCAAAATAGGGTTCCCCCCCAATGGGTATCACTACTCGGAAATTGCACAATAGCTTTTGGGGTCCTATTTCTCCTGTTACCCTTAAAAAAATAAAAATTTTGGGGCAAAAAGATTATTTTTGTGAAAAAAATATGATTTTTTATTTTACGGCTCTACGTTATAAACTTCTGTGAAGCACTTGGGGTTAAAGTGCTCACCACACATCTAGATAAGTTCCTTGGGGGGTCTAGTTTCCAAAATGGAGCCCTTGTGGGGGGTTTTCTACTGTTTAGGCACATCAGGGGCTTTCCAAACGTGACATGACACCCGCCAGACCATTCCATCAAAATCTGCATTTAAAAACGGTGCTCCTTCCCTCCGAGCTCTGCATGCGTCAAAATAGTGGTTCCCCCCCACATATGGGATATCAGCGTACTCAGGACAAATGCACAATAGCTTTTGGGGTCCTATTTCTCCTGTTACCCTTATAAAAATAAAAATTTGGGGGCAAAAAGTTTAAATTTTGTGGAAAAAATATGATATTTTTTTTTTCACGGCTCTACGTTTAAAAACTTCTGTGAAGCACTTGGGGGTTCAAAGTGCTCACCACACATCTAGATAAGTTCTTGGGGGGTCTAGTTTCCAAAATGGAGTCACTTGTGGGGGGTTTCTACTGTTTAGGCACATCAGGGCTTTCCAAACGTGACATGCCCACCGCAGACCATTCCATCAAAATCTGCATTTGAAAAAGGCGCTCCTTTCCCTTTCCACTCTGCCATGCGTCAAAATAGTGGTTTACCCCACATATGGGGTATCAGCGTACTCAGGACAAATTGCACAATAACTTTTGGGGTCCTGTTACCCTTTGGAAAATAACAATTGGGGGTGGAAAGATCATTTTTGTGGAAAAGATATGATTTTTTTATTTACGGGCTCTACGTTATAACCTTCTGTGAAGCCCTTGGGGTTCAAAGCTTTCACCACACATCTAATAAGTTCCTTGGGGGTCTAGTTTCCAAAATGGAGTCCTTGTGGGGGGGTTTCCACTGTTTAGGCACACATGGACTCTCCAAATGCGACATGGCGTCCAATCACAATTCCAGCCAAAAAAAGTCAAATGGCGCTGCTTCCCTTCCAAGCTCTACCATGCGCCCAAATAGTGGTTTTACCCCCACATATGCGGTATAAGCGTACTCAGGACTAATTGCACAATAACTTTTGGGGTCCTTTTAACCCTTTGGAAAATAAAAATTGGGGGGAAAGATCATTTTAGTGGAAAAGATATATTTTTTAATTTTACAGCTCTACGTTATAACCTTCTGTGAAGCCCTTGGGGGTTCAAAGCTCTCACCACACATCTAGATAAAGTTCCTTGGGGGGTCTAGTTTCCAAATGGGGTTACTTGTGGGGGGTTTCCACTGTTTAGGCACACAGGGCCTCCAAATGCGACATGGCGTCCAATCTCAATTCCACCAAAAAAGTCAAATGGCGCTGGTTTCCCTTCCAAGCTCTGCCATGCACCCAAATAGTGGTTTACCCCCACATATGGGGTATCAGCGTACTCAGGACTAATTGCACAATAACTTTGGGGTCCTTTTATCCTTTGGATAATAAAAATTGGGATGAAAAGATCATTTTTGTGGAAAAAATATGATTTTTTAATTTTACGGCTCTACGTTATAACCTTCTGTGAACCCCTTGGGGGTTCAAAGCTCTCACTACACATCTAGATAAGTTCCTTGGGGGTCTAGTCTCCAAAATGGGGTTACTTGTGGGGGTTTTCCACTGTTTAGGCACACAGGGGCTCTCCAAATGCGACATGGCGTCCAATCTCAATTCCAGCCAAAAAAGTCAAATGGCGCTGCTTCCCTTCCGACTCTGCCATGCACCCAAATAGTGGTTTACCCCCACATATGGGGTATCAGCGTACTCAGGACTAATTGCACAATAACTTTTGGGGTCCTTTTATCCTTTGGAAAATAAAAATTGGGATGAAAAGATAATTTTTGTGGAAAAAATATGATTTTTTAATTTTACGGCTCTACGTTATAACCTTCTGTGAAGCCCTTGGGGGTTCAAAGCTCTCACTACACATTTAGATAAGTTACTTGGGGGTCTAGTTTCCAAAATGGGTCACTTGTGGGGGGTTTCCACTGTTTAGGCACACAGGGACTCTCCAAATGCGACATGGCGTCCAATCTCAATTCCAGCCAAAAAAGTCAAATGGCGCTGCTTCCCTTCCGAGCTCTGCCATGCGCCCAAATAGTGGTTTACCCCTACACATGGGGTATCGCTGTACTCAGGAGAAATTGTACAACAAATATTGTGTTCATTTTTCTACTGATACCCTTGACAAAATTTTAAAAATTGTGTCGAAAGAAAAATTTTGGGAAAAAAAGTTAAATGTTAATTTTTTCCTTCCACATTGCTTCAATTCTTGTGAAGTACCTAAAGGGTTAATAAACTTCTTGAATGTGGCTTTGAACACGTTGAGGGGTGCATTTTTTAGAATGGTGTCACTTTTGGGTATATTCTGTCATATTGACCCCTCAAATTCACTTCAAATGTGAGGTGGCCCCTAAAAAAAAATGATTTTGTTTAATTTTGTTGGAAAAATGAGAAATTGCTGGTCAACTTTTAACACTTATAACTTCCTAACAAAAAAAAATTTTGTTTCCAAAATTGTGCTGATGTAAAGTAGACATGTGGGAAATGTTATTTATTAACTAATTTTTGTGACAAATCTCTCTGATTTAATGGCATAAAAATTAAAAGTTTGAAAATTGCAAAATTTTCAAAATTTTTGCCATATTTCCGTTTTTTTCATAAATAAACGCAAGTTATATTGAAGAAATTTTACCACTATCATGAAGTACAATATGTCTCGAGAAAACAATCTCAGAATCGCCAAGATCCGTTGAAGCGTTCCAGAGTTATAACCTCATAAAGAGACAGTGGTCAGAATTGTAAAAATTGCCTGGTCTTTAACCTACAAAATGGCTTGGTCGTTAAGGGGTTAAGAGCCTAGAAAGGGACCATGGTTTTTGCCCCCCCAACTCAAAACATCTGCCCCCAGCCACCCCAGAAAAGGCGCATCTAACAGAGGCACTTAGCCTCTCTCTTCCCACTGCAGTGTATTGGTGGCATATGAGGTAATAAGGGGTTCATGTCACCTTGCTATTGTAAGGTGACATTAAGCCAGGTTAATAATGGAAAGGTGTCAATATATTATATATATTATAATATGTATATATATTATATATTTATATTAAAATATATTATACATTATATATATTTATTCTATTATTTCTAATCACTGTTTTTCAGTAATTACTTTGTATCTCCGTTCATACTGCACCCACACACACAAATGATACACCATTTGAAAGGTAAAGTTCCCCCCTTCAGAAAGGGAAAATAGTCAAACAAACCACACATCCACGATTCAATCACAAAATACAGTTTAAACATTAATTTTCATAAACATGCAGTAAGGAAAAATGACGAGCAGGTGGCACCACAGTACTCGAAAGCACACTACCACAAAGCTGCTTACAGACATCACAAACAAAACCAAACATTTGCCTTGGGGCTTTCCAGCTCACCGAACTGCTTGCCCAGCTTTTTTATCCAAATTGGAGGATTGCACACTTCAATGCAGGTGAGGCACATATGCAAACACATTTGTAAACATGCACTGCCTACTGAATTGCAACACTTGCTGGTTCATACTCCACCCACACAAACAAATCATACACCATTTGAAAGGTCAAATACCTTAGGTGGCAGCACACTACCCCAAAGCACACTACCACAAAGCTGCTTACAGACATCACAAACAAATCCAAACATTTGCCTTGGGGTCTTTCCAGCTTGCTCAAGTGCTTGCCCAGCCTATTTCAGGCACATTAGAGGATTGAACACTTCACTGCAGGTGAGTCACATATACAAACACATTTGTATACATGCACTGCTTTTTCGGTGATTACTTCAACCCACACACACAAATAGTGAGTCACATATGCAAACACATTTGTAAACATGCACTGCTTTTTCACGGATTTACTTCACCCCACACACACAGATGATGCACCATTTGAAAGGTAAACTTGTCCCCTTCAGCAGGAAAAGAACCAAACAAACCACACATTCACGGAAGACATTTTTTGGCCTCTAGTTATCAAACCAATTTATTGTATTACCAAGCTACATATATAAACACCTGTCTGTGTTCATCATCTCATGAAATAAATTTACATTTGAACAGCTTCCTTTTCTGAAATTGCCTGCGCCCCCGACGACCAATGTGCAAAAATTTCGTAAGTGCCAAGCTAGTATATTATATATGCATTATATTACATATATGTACTATATATAATGTTTATATTATATTATATAATATATATATATAATATATTACATATATGTATATTATATATATATATATATCTATATGTGTTTTGAATATTTTTGGTTTTAAAACAATGTGTATAGTTGTGTATTACAATGCGATTTTTACATGACCTTTTACATACAGAGAACTGTTGTATGTAAAAGCACATGTTAAAATCGCATTGCATTGGTATGTAAATCGGATGCTAGGTGTGAAAAATCGGATTGTACTCGCGCAAAAAATGCATTACACTCGCATGACATTTGCATTACACTGTCCGACTCTCCTGCATGAAAATCGGACAGATTTTTTAATCGCTAGTGTGTTTCTGCCCTTAAAATGATACCTTGGTTGGTGAAACCATTCTTGTGGTTGTTCTTTAATCTTTATTTTCAGTTTGTAATAATGATATACTCGTGACCCAGGGCTGCCTGTGGGGGGGTCTTCATGTGATGCTCTGATTAGTATTCAGAATTCATAAAATTTAAAAAATACTGCCCACATATTGAACAGTTTGGTATCGCAGTCATAAGGCTGAACTATTTGTGGCCTACAAATTGCAGCAATTCAGGTCTACATTCCACTGTATTTGCTGTCTGTTACCCTAGTCTATACACTATTTTTTGGGAAAAAATAAAAACAATAGCCACATATTGAACAGTGTGGTATCTCGGTAAAAATACAAGTTACTATGGCTACTTCAGGACTGTGTCTTAAATGCACCAACTGCCTTCAACATCATCATCATCTTCTGCCTAGAGCCAGTCACTGCGCAGATAGAAAGTCTGAGAAGCAGAGGGTGAATACTTGGGCAGTGTTGCACTCTGTCTCTGGATTACGAAGGCGAAAACTTCTAGATTGAATCAGGCCTGGAAGAGCCAGAGCAAGAGCACGTGGAAGAGCATGGGGCCAGGAATCGCAACTACTGAAGCCTTGTGTTCCTGGGCCTGATTCTGACAATCCATCACCTACTAATTCGGAACTTGCTGGACGAGGACGTAAAAAAGAAGCCCCTGCAGTTTCTATAACAGAAGCTAGAGATTTTGACATTTCGGCTGTATTTAAAGAGGTGTCAATTGTAGAGCGTGGTGTTCGTAGATGTGACTTCTACTATATTGGTGTTATTGAATAAAAATCTTTATTTTCTCGCAAATCTGTTCAGCTATGCACAAACTATGTCAAATTGGTAGCTAGACCGCAGTGTGTCCTTGCTAAAGTGTCATGTTGACTACAGTAAACAGATGTTATGTAGATCCCTAATCTCACCTCTACTTTACCAGCATGATGAATTAATAGGAAAAGCATGTGGTATTGATGGAGCGTTTGTTATCTTGCCAAAGAAAAAAATAAGATCAATGAGGTGGTTAGCCGCACATGCAATGTAAAATAGTAAAGATGACAATTACTTTCTCATTTCAGTTAAAACACAGTTCACCAACTTAATTTCACTTTGACAACATTATTTTCCGAAGCATTGAAGAAGATGAATATATTGTGAAGCAAATAGGTATGAAAAATTAATCACCAAAATGATGCTATAGAAGACAGAGCATACACAACCTATCTGTGGGAAATGATTTACCACTAAAATTTTGAAGTATGAGACTAGTGTCATCTTGTGGATTGATATGAGCCACAAAGTACTTCAAAGTGAAGCTGTTCTGGATGGAATGTACAATTTTCTCTTGAAAATTAGAACATGCCTTCTATGATGCTTGCATTAAAGAACTGATTGGCCACATATTTACGTACTCAGGATGACGGGAATGCGGGTGGTGCGCCGGGTCCAGAAATGTCAAGGCTGGGTCCCCTGTTTCCTGGGGGAAGGAATAGTGGAACGGACAGGCACAATTACCCAGGAAGAGGAATGTGTTTTGATAGGGAACTTGGCTGGAAGCTGAGTGAAAAAACAAGCAAAGCAGGAGTGAGTTCCCAGCTGTCAGCGTGTGAGCAGCAAGGGGGGCAGTGCACTACGCAACTGAAGGGCCAATGCTGCGACGAACTGAAGCAGACAGACCCCGTGACCTATAGGCAGGGGTGATAGCTTAAGAAAAAGCAGTCACGAAAGCAGAGATTTTTAGCGTGGATAAGCAGCGCATAGGAGGCTGAGCAGCGTGCTCAGTCCTTAGAGTACTTTCGCTGCAAAGCACTGTTCCCGTAGGCCCACGCTACTAAAAGCGGTACTGCCAGAGAGCGAGGCGCTGTGTGCCCAGTGACCACCAGAGAATGAGGCGCCGTGCGCTCCATGACCTTGAGAGTACAGCCCACGTGGCCAGTAGAGAGAGCCAGTTCTTGCCATGTGATCAGCTTTGCTAAGCAAAAATTATAAGGGACAGAGGAATGGCAGAGAACGTTGGTATCGTCAGCAAGGTACTCTCTGAGCATCTCAGCATCTTCTCAAACTTTGCACTCCTTGTGAGAGTCACCCGCGCCTCAGGGCCAGAGCAATGGGAGAGTCTGAGAAAACTCTCACAGAACTCTGCGAGTGTTCCACTGCCTCTGCTGGATTGGAATTGTGTCTCTCTCACTTGTACTCCTTGCTTTGCCAACGAACTGTGTCTGTGACCTCTGCTGCCAGCGTTTTCAGATAGGAATGTTTTTAATAATTCTGCAAGAAGGGCCCTCTGGTCCTCCAACATTTTAGTACACCTGTCTGCCTCTGGAATAAGAGATATAAAGTTCTCTTTGTAGCGTGGGTCTAGAAGTTTCACCAATCAGTATTGCCTGTCACCCTAAATTTTGAGAACACAAGGGTGATGGGAAAGACTGCGTAACATAAAGTCAGCCATACGTTCAAGACTGCTAACAGTCAATACTTCCATGTCCTCACCAAGAGCAAAACTGAACATGATCTCCTCCTCCTCCTTGTCCACAGGCCTCCACAACTTTTGACTAACCTCAGTACTATCATTGTTAATACATCATTATAAATACATCATTGTAAATACACCCTGTAGTTTTTATCTCCCCCACCTGATTGTAGATTGCAATTTGTCACGAGCAGGATCGTTTTTTTTGGTTTCATTATTTTTATCATTGTTGGTGCAGGAGCTGTTGACTGTGGGGGCAACCCAGATTGACAGGGCCCGCAATACTCGGGGTTGGGAGGACGTGCACCATAACAAGGTCGGAATGGGTCCCGGCTTCCACTATGTGTGCCATCAGCAAGATATAACGTCCCTGACCACAAGCACTTGTCCACGTGTCTGTTGTTAGGTGCACTATCCCAGGAACAGAATTGTGGAGGGCACTGGTAATGTTTTGGAACACGTGCCAGTGTAATGCTGGGATGGCACACCAGGACAAATAGTCCCGCATGTTCGGGGCCTCAGTGTGATCTTCGACTCTGCCCTCTCTTTCAAGCTAAGTATCCAATCCCTTGCCTCCTCCTACTGCCCAATACAACTCTAAAACATTTCCCGGATCCGTACATTCCAAGAAACTGCAAAAACGTTTGTGCATGCCCTCATCATCTCCCGCCTCGACTATTGCAACTTTCTACTCTCTGGCCTCCCCTCTAGCACTCTTGCACCATTCCAATCTATCCAAAACTCAGCTGCCCGAATAATCAACTGTCCCTCCATTATTCCCCAGCCTCTCCTCTCTGCCAGGCCCTTTACTGCCCTCCGCTTGCCCAGAGGCTACAGTTCAAAACCCTACCTATGACATACAAAGCCTTCCACAACCTGTCTCCTCCATACATCTGTCACATGGTCTTCCAATGTCCGACTGGGTCATTGCTTCCTCTACATTAACCCAGTGTGCAATCAGCGAGATGTACAGTCCCTGCCCACAAGCACTTGTCCACGTGTCCATGGTTAGGTGCACTTTCCCAGTAACAGCATTGTTGAGAGCCAGGGTACTGTTGTGGGACACTTGCTTGCTTGTGCAATACTGTGCCGGCAGACCGTGAGATATTGTATCAGCTGGGGACCGAGTACCTTGCGACGGTCGCGGCCATCAGGTTGCATAAAGCTTCCGTCTCCCACGAGCCAAAAATGCAACATTTTGAGCGCAAGCAGACGAGAAATGTGTGAATTTAGTACTGTGGCCTATGTGGCATTGGCTGCGCATTTATGCTTGCATTCCAAGGACAGGGGTATGGACAACTGAATGCTGTGCTGGGACAAGGACGTGGACGTGCTTGTTGATGGTGCTAGTTGAGTTTGTGTGCAACTACAGATGCAGGCAGGAGGCATCTCTGCATGCACCATGGACAGGGATTGGCTTGCACGCACAACAGCGGAAGAAGCAGTGGTATCACCCGAAGACACTGTTCAAGGAGCCTGGTGTTCGGCCAACAAAGTCGGGTGCTTGCCTGCCATGTGCATAATCATTCTGTTGGTGGTTAGGCTGGTAGGTTTGCTACACCTGCTAATGCGAACATGGCCGGTGGTGCAATGTCCTTTTTGGGGTTATCGGCAGAGTCTTTAAAAAAAAACCAGACTGTTATGGGGACATTCATTGTCTTCATCTCCCACACAATCTCCTCACCTCTACCCTTGTCTTTTGGTGTTCCCCAAGGCTAAGTTATAGGACCCCTACTCTTCTCCATCTACACCTTTGGCCTGGGACAGCTCATGTAATGGCACGGTTTGCAATATCATCAGTACGCCGATGACACAAAGATCGATCAATCTGTACCTGACATCACCTCCTTACTGACCAAAATTCCAAGTCTTCCCACTATTTCATCCTTCTTTTCTGCTCGCTTTCAAAAGTGGACATGGACAAAACGGAATACATCATCTTTCAACCATCTCAAGCTGAGTAGACATGAGGGCTGTGTATGCATCATTTGGTACAAGTCTAGTAAGAGGGAAAGTTTTCCCAACAGATAATAAATTCCCTGACATTCACTGCATTTTTTGAACATTGTTGTCAGCTGTGATCTTCATGTTCTTGGAGCGGATGGGTAAAGTTCAAAATCGTCATCAATACCATCATCGTCCATATAAAGAGGAAATGTGATGTTTACCAGGGTCGTGGTTATCTACGTTTAGTGGGAATCCTTTAACAGTATTCGTTACACTAAAACAAATAATTTTTGGCTGTGACATTTTGATATTATTGGTAATGTTCGGCTGAAGATGAAGAATCTTGTGCCACGGGTGTGTTGATAGTTACGGACAGTGCACTCCTCTTTAAACTTAGTTTTTCCCGATCATCCTTCAGTTTGTTTGGTTTTCTTCCAACACTGCTTTCTCTAATTGAACATCTCACAAACATGTTACTCTTTGGCATTTATACAGACACATGCGTCTTTGCCAACATATTTTTTACTGCCATTTTTCATGTAGAGCTTCACACGCGCATCTGTTACACCAATCTTCTGACGGGCATGAAACACATTCTGGTAATTGGTGGTGGGCAGGCTAAGCACTAATCACTGTAGGCTGTATCCTGGATCTCATACCTCCCATAGCCACTGCTGTAATCCTGTACGTTACCATTCCTGTGGTCACCATGCCCCTTTTGTTGACAATTCGTCTGCCAGATTTTTACTAAAAACCTGCACCTTTCCAGCAGAAACTGTGTAGGAAACCACGTTACTGTTTTCCAAGGTATTTATGATGCCCCTAAAAAAAAATTACACACTATATTGATATGTACCCCCCAGGGGAAATGTTTGTCAGTCCATACACTTAGTGTTGTCATGCTCACGCCCTGACTGGTGGGCATGAGCCAGGGGTTGTTGCCCCACTGTGCCACAAACCAGACTGCCCTAGAAGGGGCGTGACTAGGACAGCTGCCTCGGTCTTCAATGTAGCCTCTGATGGTGAGGTCAGGCTTGTGCGGCAGGCAGCTGCCAGATGCCACTCCAGGGTGGTGTCTGGCTGTGGCTGCTGATCCCACTTGGGGAGACGGTGGCACGGATGAGACACAGGACTGGCAGGAACACAGGAGACACAGGCTGGCAGGCATGGAGGAGACACAGGGCTGGCAGGCACGGAGGAGACACAGGGCCGGCAGGCATGGAGGAGACACAGGGCCGGTAGGCACGGAGAAGACAAAGGGCCGGCAGGCACGGAGGAGAGACAGGGCAGGCAGGCATGGAGAGACACAAGGCCGGCAGGCACGGAGGAGACACAGGGCTGGCAGGCACTGTTCACACAGCAAATGCACATACTGGAACTGACTGGAAGGAATGGTGTATGGAGGAACCGGTAGAGACCTATTAACACAGCAAATGTAGATACTGGAATTGACTGGAAGGAATGGAGTATGGAGAAACAGGTAGAGACCCATTCACACAGCAAATGTAGATACTGGAACTGACTAGAAGGAATGGTATATAGAGGGACAGGTAGAGACCTGTTCACACAGCAGGTACCAGTACTGATACCGACAGAAAGGAATGGAGTATGGAGGAACAAGTAGAGACCTGTTCACACAGGAGGAGAACCGCAAGGCTGCAGAGAAGGGCTGTAGAGCAGCAAGAGGTTCTGCAGCGGCAGGAGCAAAGCAAAGCGGAACCGCAAGGTATGGGAGAGGAGCTGCAGCAAGAGGTTCTGCAGCGGCAGGAGCAAACCAAAGCGGAACCACAAGGTATGTGGAGAGGAGCTGCAGGTAGAAGTTCTGCAGTGGCAGGAGCAAAGCAAAGCAGAACCGCAAGGTATGTGGAGAGGAGCTGCAGCTAGAAGTTCTGCAGCGGCAGGAGCAAAGCAAAGCGGAACCGCAAGGTATGTGGAGAGGAGCTGCAGCAAGAGGTTCTGCAGCGGCAGGAGCAAAGCAAAGCGGAACCGCAAGGTATGCGGAGAGGAGCTGCAGCAAGAGATTACTGTAGTTGCATGAGCAAAGCAGATTTGAATGGAGCAGAACCTCAGGAGTGCGGACAAGAGGCAGAAAGAAATTCAGAGAGAACACTAGGCAAGACAGCAGGAAAGGAAACCACAGACAAGGAGACAAAGAGACAGAGAGACAGAGCTAGGACAGAGTTCAGACAAGGAAATGACACAAGACAAGGTACAGGGACAAAGGATATTCTGCTCCTGGAGGCGAAAAACAGGTACAAGACAAGGTCAGTAACAATAGCACAGAGACCAGGATATTATGCCTCCTGGAGGGCGACAAACAGGTACAAGGCAAAGATGGGAGAGAAGCCTCCAAGATGGAGGAACACAAAGCAAGACCTGGCAGCTCAGTAGCTAACACTAACTGGGTTAACACATTGCACAGGCCAGATCCACAGGGTGGAGCTGCCTTAAATACTAGAGGGCTAATGGTAATTGGTTACGGACATATTAAACAAATGCACTCTGACTCCATAAGAACCAGAGAGTTCTGGCACCGCCCACCTATGTACACAGCCAGGAAACAAGCACAGAACAGATAGAAAGCCAGAGGTACAGAGCCTGGAGCTGGCAGCAGACAGAAATCACAGCATGACCTGGAGCAGTGAGCAAGTAGGTGTGTGTGGGATGGGAGGCCATGGAGTGATGCCAGCAGGTTCGATACAGTACCCCCCTTTATGGCCTCTCTTCTTCAAGCCTGCCCGGATGACGTGTAGAAGGAGTATGGGACCACACACAGTCCAAGCCGACATGACATCCTTCAGGTAAGGTGAAATGGGCGTGCCATCAGGAATCACAGAGTTCCAAGTTTCTTGGTGCCCAACAGAGTCAACCTCCACAATGACCTGGACCTCCACCTGTAGACTGGTGGAAAGCAGAGATTTCTGACTTGGGATCTTCACCCAACGGTCACATGGAAGCTGGAGGCATACATACAGGAAGCATCTTCAGCCTGGTACCCTGAAAAAACTGGACCACATCTTCCGAATTAGACGGTAAGACTCTGTCTTGGTATTTTCACCAACCAGCCACCTAGGAGCAGAAGGCATACATACAGGAAGCCCCTTCAGCCTGTTACTCTGAAAAAAACTGGACCACCTCTTCCAGTTAAGAGGATGAGTGAAGCTCTGTCCTGGAATCTTCACTCACTGGCCACAGAGGAGATGAAGGTATACACTCAGAATCCATCTTCAGCCCTTTATCCAGGGGAAGACAATCAAGAGGCAGGGATGCTCCTCGGAGCGGATCACTGGTATAGTCGCTGGAGACGTGTGAAGAGAATGCCACCGCTTCCCCTCTTCCCAGGCATCATCACACCTTGACTCGATGACCAGCGGACCAGAAGAAGAAGAAGATGACATTGCTGACTGACTCTGATGCAAGGGAACCAGACACCTTTTGTCACTTGGTTGTTTCAAGCTAAGCACCTTGTTGGGTCTCCAGACATAAATGGGTACAAGAATCTCTGGCTCAAAGTGACCCATGGCATACCAGACAGCAGATGGAAGATGAACTTCTTCATGTATAATGCTCCGATCTGGAGCTGTAGTTGTCCTTGGGTGACCAGACTGTTCTCGAATAGGGCTCGGCCATCTCTAGACAACGCCCACGCCGGTTTTGGGAGCTGCAAAACAGAGACCACACACTGACTCCGTATGGCTGGCTGCTTAACCACACCAAAGCTCCCTGAAGACAGAGAAATAGTCATAGGTTTCACAGGAAGAGACCGTCAGGATGTTTCTTCACAAGACCAGATTTCGGCTGCAAGTTTGCCAGCCCCTTCTTATTAGACCTCTTGGATCTTACACGGGAGGCTGACTTGGCAGGCTGTGGAACAGGAGAGTCAAGGACTGTCACAGGCGGATGAGACGATTTACCCACAGGTTTTTTTTTCATCTGGTCCGTCTCTGGAAGCTTGGGGGACGATTTCTCAGGAGATGCTGTACTCGGCTTGTTGAAGGCTTTGCAGAAGGCCACCAGGAAGGCCTGAAAACTCGAGGTGATGGATCCTCCGCTTCCCAGAGGGGAATGAGCCACTCCAAGGCATCACCTGTTAGGTAGGTCATTAGCTATCCTAACTTAACCAAATCAGTGGCAAAGAAGGGAGCATGCCATTGAAAATAACGTAAGCACTGCGCCAAAAAGACACGACACTGCTTAGGATCCCCAACGTATCTTGGCGGATCCGAGGGGGCTCAACTTTAGGGATGCCTGCCTCAAGTTGAGCAAACAGTTCATTAGAGACCACAATGGTAGGTGGAGCATTGAAAGTCTGAACTTCAGACTGGGTAAATATATTCGGTTGCAAAAAACTGGCAAAAAAGTTCATCATGTTCTGCGAGCGGACTGACATGGGACTCGGCGGGGACCATGGCCTGTGCAAACTGTCACGCCACGCCCTGACTGGTCGGCGTGAGCCAGTGGGTTGTGGCCCCACTGTGCCACAAACCAAACTACCCTGGAAGGGGCTTGACTAGGACAGCTGCCTCGATCTTCACTGGAGCCTCTGAAGGTGAGGTCAGGCTTGTGTGGCAGGCAACAGCCATATGCCACTCCAGGGTGGTGCCTGGCTGTGGCTGCTGATCCCACTTGGGGAGACGGTGGCATGGAGGAGACACAGGGCCGGTAGGCACGGAGGAGACACAGGGCCGGCAGGCACAGAGGAGACACAGTGCCGGCAGACACGAGGAGACACAGGGCCGGCAGGCACGGAGGAGAGACAGGGCAGGCAGGCACGGAGGAGACACAGGGCCAGCAGGCATGGAGGGGAAACAGGACCGACAGGCACGGAGGAGACACAGGGCTGGCAGGCCCTGTTCACACAGCAAATGCAGATACTGGAACTGACTGGAAGGAATGGTGTGTGGAGGAACCAGTAGAGACCTGTTAGCACAGCAAATGTAGATACTGGAACTGACTGAAAGAAATGGTGTATGGAGAAACAGGTAGAGACCCGTTCACACAGCAAATGTAGATACTGGAACTGACTGGAAGGAATGGTATATGGAGGGACAGGTTGAGACCTGTTCACACAGCAGGTACCGATTCTGGTACCGACAAAGGAATGGAGTATGGAGGAACAAGTAAGAGACCTGTTCACACAGGAGGAGAACCGCAAGACTGCAGAGAAGGGCTGTAGAGCAGCAAGAGGTTCTGCAGCGGCAGGAGCAAAGCAAAGCGGAACCGTAAGGTATGCAGAGAGGAGCTGCAGCAAGAGTATCTGCAGCTGCAGTAGTGAAGCAGGGCGGAACCGCAAGATATGCGGAGAGAAGCTGCAGCAAGAGGTTCTGCAGCTGCAGCAGTGACGCGGAGCAGAAACGCAAGATATGTGGAGAGTAGCTGCAGCAAGAGATTACTGTAGCTGCAGGAGCAAAGCAGATTGGAATGGAGCAGAACCGCGGGGAGTGCGGACAAGAGGCAGAATGAGATTCAGAGAGAACACTAGGCAAGACAGCAGGGAAGGAAACCACAGACAAGGAGATTAAGAGACAGAAGTAAGACAGAGTTCAGACAAGGAAATGACATGAGACAAGGTACAGGGACAAAGACACAGGGACCAGGATATTCTGCCTCCCTGGGGGCGGAACAAACAGGTACAAGGCCAAAGCTAGGAGAGAAGCCTCCAAGACGGAGGAACACAAAGCAAACCTGGCAGCTCAGTACTATACACTAACTGAGTTAAAACTTGCACAGGCCAGATCCACAGGGTGGAGCTGCCTTAAATACTAGAAGGGCTAAGGGTAATTGGTTAGGGACATATTAAACAGATGCCCCCTGACTCCATAAGAACCAAGAGTTTCTGGCGCCGCCCCACCTATGTACACAGCCAGGAACAAGCACAGAACAGATAGAAACCAGGGGTACAGAGCCTGGAGCTGGCAGCAGACAGAAATACAGCATGACCTGGAGCAGTGAGCAAGTAGGTGTGTGGGATGGGAGGCCATGCAGCAGGTTCATTACAAGTGTATGGGCATTCCAAGTATAGGAGACCAACTCCTTTAAACAGGAAGCCCTTTTTAGCAGGCCATACTTCACATCTCTTCCTACACCACCCCTAATCACCAGGGGGACCATTTCCGTAATGAAACAGCCACTTTATTGTTTTTGCCAGGGTGTTTAGAATGTTCGTAAATACAAATATTTACACAGTCGGTTGATGGCCCCCCCAAAAAGAAATGTTTTTTCAGCCTATGCACTTAGTATATGGCCATTACAAGTATAGGAGACTCGCTCCTTTGTAATGGAAACTGATTTTTAGGTGTACTTCATACCGTCTCTTCCAAGTGGTATTTTGGTTTGACAAGGTCTGGGACAGGCCTTCTATTCAATGCATGGGAAATAGTATGGGAACCAACTTCATAATAATGGAACTTTGTTGGTTTTTTAATATTCTCAACAATGCAATTTTTCTATGCCAGTTCTTCAGCCTCAACACTGCAATGCTAAAATGCATGGTCTTCTGACTCTCCACAGCGTTGATCAATGCAGTTTCTTAAAGGGAATCTGTCCCCCTAAATTGGCAGGATATTTAAATGAGGCAGTCAGGTCAATTGGGCGTGTTTTGGGTACTTGCCTTAACATGTTGATCGCCGCTGTCTCCTTTATTTTCTGGGAATTAGTCGTTGCCCTCCATATAACGCGCCTGCACATTGCAATCTGAATTGCACACGCGCAGTATGCTTTTCCCGCAGATTGCAATGCGCAGGCGCTTATATGGAGGGCAACACTACAATTCCCAGAAATAAGGAGACAGCGACGAGCAACATGTTAAGGCAAGTACCCAAAAAACCGCCCATCTGACTGACTGCCATCATTTTTAAATATCCCGCCAATTTAGGGTGACAGATTCCCTTTAAGCCTCAACAGGCAAAATATCCACTGATGGTTCTTCAGGCTAACACTGAAATGCTCCACCTCAGGTCTTTACCGTCCACACTGCAATTGTCCACTGCTGGTTCTTCAGCATCAACAAAGCAATTTTAACCTGCAGGATCTTTTGCGCCAACACTGCAATGGTCCAAACCCCTGGGTCTTCAGCATCAACACTGGAATTGTCCACCGCGGTTTTTTAGCATCAACACTGCAATTGTACACTGCCGGGTCTTCAGGCTCAACTATTCACTGCGTACCAAACAATATGGGAGTAACAAATTAATAGGAAAAATGCTTTCAGGTGGCCATGAAGTACGTGGGTTAAAGGCTTTTGGGGTGTGTTTGAATTTGATGCAGGGCGGGCCTTGAAGTCAATCATAGGCTAACAGTATGGCAGAACAAAATGAATAATTGAACTTGGTTTTCAGTGTACAACCACTAGTTCGCTTCTAAGCCTTTTGGGTGTGTTTAAATTGATGCAGGCAGGGCCTTGTATTCAATGCATAAGCTAACAGTATGGCAGTGGCAAAAGAGTAATGTAACGTGGTTTCCTGTGTACATCCACTAGGTCGCTTCAAAACCTTTTTGGGGTGTGTTTCAATTAATGCAGGGCGGCCTTGCATTCAATGAAGAAGCTAACATATGGCAGTGGCAAAAGAGTAATGTGAACTTGGTTTTTCCCGTGTACATCCACTAGGTCGCTTCTAAGCCTTTTGTGGTGCGTTTGAATTTGATGCGGCAGGGACTTGCATTCAATGAAGAAGCTAACAGTATGGCAGTGGCAAAAGAGTAATGAGAACCTGGTTTTCCTGTGGTCATCCAGTACCTGGGTTCAAAGGCTTATTGGGATGCGTGTTACTTAGCTGCAGGGCAGGCCTTGCATTAATGCATAGGCTAACACTATGGGAGACCTATTTCTTAAATTGGAAAACTTGTTCATGAGGCCCTCCTGTACGTCTCATCACAGGGGTATTGTGGGGGCGCCCCTAATTTTGGGCAGCCCAGCCACTCATGTATAGAATGTATAGGCAATAACAGTGTAGGAGAACCACTGTTTAATATTGGCCCTTTAAGAAGAGTAATGCTGCCTGATCCCTTTCATAAATGAAACAAGATGTGTCGGATGATGTGTCACACACCACATGGCCAGCTAAGGTTTTGTTAAATGCTACAATGACATTTCACAGTAAATGCATTTGTATTGGTTGAAAGCAAAGGTAATGTGGAAAAATGCATCAAAAACGCTACGTGTGAACATAGACAAATGATGGAGGAACTTTTTTTACTTTGGTTAATTATTTTGCCTTATATAAAAGTCATTATCCTGAAAGGATGTTCTTGACATATTTCCCAGGAAAATCCATTTTGGTTTAGTTTTTGTATTTTTTTGGATGCCTGTAAAAAGGGCGTAATACTCTGACAACATTGCTCACCAGTGACCTGGGAGTCAGAAATGCTTCCAGGGGCATTCCGCATGATGTTCCCATGTCATTTGAGCAGTGTTTCCATCATTACAGATGTTTTTTAGACTTTAAAAGGACCCCCGGGGGGGGGGTCCAGCAAAAAGGCTCTGCTTTTACCATAGACTTACATTGTTCTCGTTGCTCAGGTCGAGTACCCGAGTATTCCAATTTGCTTGACCTGAATAATGAGTACCCGAGCATTTAGTGCATTTTAGTGCTCGCCATCACTACGCAGGTGGAGTCCCTAAAGGAGGGGTAGCCAAAGCATGTAGAAATTGTTACATACAGGGGTTTGTCCTGCAAGCCTTGTGGATTCCAAAACTTTTGGGCATCCCCTTGACCGCCTGACCCCACAGCCACCAGAGTCACTAGTGCCCAGTCAGAGAGATGTAACCCAATGCCCATGTTTGCTAGTCCAGGTGTCAGCAATGAAATGCACCCTGGCAGACATAGATTTTTTCAATAAAAGGGTAAATGTTGTCTGTGGCATGCTGATGTAAGCAAGCACAGCTTTCTTAGAGAAGAATGGTGATGGGCAACGGGTACTGGGGGGTATGCGACTGCCATCAACTTTTCGGAAACCGTCTGTATTCACCAGGCAAAAAGGCAGCATTTCCATGGCTAACAGTTTGGAGATGGTGGAGTTCAAGCTTTTAGCTTTGCCATGTGTAGGAGGAAATGTTCTTTTATGTGACCGTAACTGTGGGACTGGGGGCTGTGCTGTGCTGAAAGAGGGTGGATTAGGGTGAAAAGTACAAACTGCTGGACTGTGAATGAGGTGAAGTCAAAAATGTTATTGTGGATTGAGAAAGATGCGGTGTGCTGTGTTATAATGTGGCTAGAAGGTGTTTCTGAGCAGAGGCTCCCTTGGTGGTTCAGACAGTACTGAACCTTCAGCGAGGAATGGCAATCTGGGATCACGGACTGGTCTGATAAAAGGGAGGTTCCCTCCCATGAATGGTTGCCGGTGATCAATTGTTCTTGTCTCAATTGTGGTTCCTGGTTCATTTGGAAGTTTGGCTGAGTCTGCCTGCATCTTCTGCTATCAGATAAGATATTTTCTGCTTTTATTTTTGTGCTTTGCTTTTGCATTGTTCCCTGCACTTCTGTGGAGGTCAGCCAGGTCCCTCCAGGGGCTTGTGCTCCTCTAAGTTTATCTGGAGCCACGTTGTTTGTTCATTTGCTTTTTCCTGTTTTTCAGTAGCTGCGGCTTAGTTTTGTTACACCAAGATCTGATTTTGGTGGTAGAGATCGTGTGATCTCAGGTGTTTTGCAATCAGAAGAGTTGGTATTTTTTAGGGTTTTTTTTATTACAGTGAGTAATTAGTGTTGAGCATTCCCATACCGCAAGTATCGGGTATCGGCCGATTTATTCGCGTATCGGAATTCCGATACTTTGTTCCGTATTTTTCCTATATCGTATACCGGAATCGGAAGTTCCATAATTCTTTGAGAGGCAATGTGATGTTTTGTCAGCCAATGAGGAATTTATGAAGTGTGGGCACATCCGGTAATGCTGCGTCATCTTAACTAATGGCATGGCTGTGATTGGCTGCTGAAATGATGTCAGAATGCACTATAAAAGGCGCCGCCTCCATTTTAGCGTCACTGTGCTGTGAACTCAGTTAGGGACAGAACGCTGCTGTCTGACTCTGAGGGACAGTTAACATTGCGATTTTGTGTACTCTACTGTGCTTTAGGCAGGCTAGTTTTTCCAACCACTGTGTTAAGCTTCCTTTTGCCAGGTTGTTTTAAACAGCTCTGTCAAGGTGTGTGTGAGAGTGCAGGTGACGCTGCAGTTTGCTCTGCATCCACCGCTGTTTGTAGGCATCTGCACGTGCACTCACTGACCTTTTTTTTATTTGATTTTGGAATTGGTGAGCCTTCCATTATATTTGAAAAAAATCTAATCTATTAGTGTGACGCGCTTCCATCCGTAACAATACATTGGTTGCAAACACTATGAAGTAGACAAAGGGGCCTTTCACAGCTACTGAACAGTTGTGTTTCAGTGTTCACTGTAGTCTGTGAGCTTTTCATTTTTTGAGTGCAGATTCGCTCCAGTTAGTTCTTCAACCACGATGGTTGTATCTGCTGAGCGTGTGTCACTGCCTCATCCTTCACATTTTTCTCTAATTGGTGCTGCTCCATTATATTTGAAAAAAATCTAATTCTATTAGTGTGACGCGCTTCCATCCGTATACAATACATTGGTTTGCAAACACTATAGAAGTAGACAAAGGGCCTTTCACAGCTACTGAACAGTTTGGTTTCAGTGTTCACTGTAGTCTGGAGCTTTTCATTTTTTGAGTGCAAATTACGCTCCAGTTAGTTTTTTCAACCACTGCTGGTTGTATCTGCTGAGCGTGTGTCACTGTCTCATCCTTCACATTTTTCTCTAATTGGTGCTGCTCCATTATATTTGAAAAAAATCTAATCTATTAGTGTGACGCGCTTCCATCCGTATACAATACATTGGTTGCAAACACTATAGAAGTAGACAAAGGGGCCTTTTCACAGCTACTGAACATTGTGTTTCAGTGTTCACTGTAGTCTGTGAGCTTTTTATTTTTTGAGTGCAGATTACGCTCCAGTTAGTTCTTTCAACCACTGCTGGTTGTAGTCTGCTGAGCGTGTGTCACTGCCTCATCCTTCACATTTTTCTCTAATTGGTGCTGCTCCATTATATTTTTAAAAAAATCTAATCTATTAGTGTACGCGCTTCCATCCGTATACAATACATTGGTTGCAAACACTAATAGAAGTAACAAAGGGGCCTTTCACACTACTGAACAGTTGTGTTCAGTGTTCATGTAGTCTGTGAGCTTTTCATTTTTTGAGTGCAGATACGCTCCAGTTAGTTCTTCAACCACTGCTGGTTTAGTCTGCTGAGCGTGTGTCACTGCCTCATCCTTCACATTTTTCTCTAATTGGTGCGCTCCATTATATTTGAAAAAAATCTAATTCTATTTGTAGTAAGGAGTACAGTTCATATAGTGGTCTTGTGCTTGGGTGCGATGAAAACACAGGAGTCACAGGTTTGATATAGAAGGTCGTGTATACTCATACAAGTGGCAATAATAGTCACACAGTTTGCAGATATAAAAGCAGGAACACAGCAGGCCAGAGTAACTTAAGCTCAGCAATCACTCTCCACAACAGGTTCAGGATCTCTTTTCTGTAACCATAAGTCCATGCAAACGTGGATCTATCAAATAGCAAGTTCCAAAGTCCACGAGTGTTCCAAAGTTCCACAATAGGAAATAACTGGAGTACAAGGTCCAAGGCTTCCAGGAGTCAGGTACACAGGTACACTGCAGGCTTGAATTCTGAAGCACTGATTTCTCAGCTGTGGCTGCTTAAAAGCAAGAGGGAGAGAATCAGGGCGGGAACATGCAAGCTGGAAACTCCATAATTGACTGGGCAAGACAGCTGCAGCAAGACAGAAAGTAAAATGGCTGACGGAAAAACTGAGTTTTCAGAACATGTACACAGAACCTTACATTACTCCCCCCTTAGGGACAACCTCCGGATGACCTCAGACCAGCTTGTGTGGGTACCTCTGATGAAACTGACGGGCAAGCGAGGACATTAACGTTATTGACCGGTTCCCATGAGTTGTCCTCCACTGGTACCCTGCCATTTAATCAAATATTGTAACTGATTTCTATACAACCTGGAATCATAGAATCCTTTCCACCACAAATTCTTCCTGACCATCGACTAGCATGGGTCAGGGCAAGGAGAAGAACGTCCAGGAAACGTATTGGGTGTCGCAGCCTTTAGTAGAGATACATGAAGACAGGGTGGATTCTCATAGTTCTGGGCATTGAAGACGACAAGCGACAGCACTTATAATTTATGATTTTAAAGGTCCAATGTATTTATGTCCCAACTTAGACGATGGAATCCTTAACTTAAGATTTCTGGTTGACAGCCAGACCAGGTCTCCTACCTTGAAAGCTGGTGCAGGTTACGAAATTTATCTGCGGCTTTCTTGTACCTTTCCTGACCATTCCAATTTCCCTTAAAGATCCATATCTTTTGTAAAGACGGTGATTCTTTCAGCCACTGCTGGCAAAGGCGTTTCTATGGGAAATCGAGGAAGATTTTAGGATGATAACCTAAATTGGAGTAAAAAAGGAGACTGCTTATGGAGGGGCTCGAGAGTTGTTATAAGAGAACTCAGCCAGTGGAAGTAGATCCACCCAATCATCCTGTAGGTGGCAGATAAAGCAGCGAAGATACTGCTCCAGGGTCTGTTGGTTGTCCGTCTGTCCATTAGTCTGAGGAGAAAAGCAGAAGAAAGGTTCACTTAATGTCCAATGCTGCACAGAAATTTTGCCCAAAACCTTGAAGTGAATTGCACCCCTCGATCAGAAATAACCTCACTGGTACCCATGTAAGCGAAACACATTTTTAATCACAAATCTGATGTCTGTCTTCAGTGGGTAAGCCGACACAAGGGAAAAAATGAGCTGCTTTTGTTAAACGATCAACCACCACTAGAATGTGTTCTTCCCTTGAGAGGTTTGGTAACTCCACAATGAAGTCCATAGAAATGGATCCCCACGGCGGGACGGGGTGGGAAGGGTTGCAACGACCAGTTGGTAAGGAGCGAGGTGTTTGCTCTTGCACAGACTTCACATGAAGTGACATAGTTTAAAACATCCTTCCTGCAAGTGGGCCACCAAAAGAAACGGAAAAAATTCCTGTGTCTTTAAATTCCTCTATGCCACACTATTTGGAATCGTGAATGAGTTGCAATACTCTCATCTGACTGTTTCAGAAATATACAGACGTTGTCCCGAATCCACACACCATTCTTAAAGACAAGACTTACGTCCCCTTGGGGGTTGTGCCAAAAATGAATCCGCATGGTATGCTTTCCTTGATGTCCTTAAGTAGGTCTTGATTTTGAATCACTCCCAGGAATCTAGACAGGAAGAATAGTCTTAGGAGGAGTAAGTGGACGGTCTCTGCTGAATAAATCCTAGAGAGTGCATCAGCCTTTCCATTGCGCGATCCTGGTCTATAAGAAATGATAAGCGAGCCTGCGAGGAGTCAGGCACTAGCCGACCTGATAAATTCAAGGTTACGATGGTCTGTCAGGACGACTATTTGCTGTGCACCCCTGAAAAGGTGTCTCCATTCTTTGAAGCGGCAATAATGGCCAACAGCGCAGCAAGACAGAAATAAAATGGCTGACGGAAAAACTGAGTTTCAGAACATGTACACAGAACCTTACACTATTAGTGTGACGCGCATCCATCCGTATACAAACATTGGTTGCAAACACTAATAGAAGTAGGACAAAGGGGCCTTTCACAGCTACTGAACAGTTGTGTTTCAGTGTTCATGTAGTCTGTGAGGAATAACCACACTTAGGCCTTATAACTTTTTGACTTTCTTTATCAATCTACCAAGATGAAGAAGGCAGGGAGTAAGGCACGTGGTCGTGGCCGTGGAGGTTTCAGCAGGGAGAGGACGTGGGGATTCTGTGGCTGCTGCCGCACCCAGTACAAGCATCCACCATTTTTCCCCTTGAGCGTTCCTTTATGCGCACTTTTGTGGAGCTCAGCGTAACCCCCCTGCTGCGGGAAGAACAAATTGAAGCCGTTGTTGGTTGGATGGCAGCCAATGCATCGACTTCAATTGCTTCCACCTCCTCTCGGCCCACACACTGTTGAAAACCATCTTCTCTTCACCGCCGCCAAATTGCCCAGGCAGTCAGAGTTCTGAAACTGGAGCCGCTGGTCTCTGTTCTTTTCAGAATTGTTGGCTTGCAAACAGGGGCCCAGCCAGCAGCATTCTGGAATGGAAGAAAGGCAGTAACGTGAGGGCAACACGTGTCTCTCTGAATGTAAAGGGGGTAGCCGTGCCGATGGTCACACACCGCAAACCTCTGGTGTGAGAAACTCAGGTGCCATTTTTCTGTTGAGCAAGGTGCTGGCCAGACCCCCAACAGCAAAGGTGTTGGAAGAGGTAGTGGAGATGATGGGTCCAAGACCCAACATGGGTGAGGAACAGGAAGGTGGTGGTAGCAGCTTGAGGAAGACATTGCCCCAACGGTCCAAACATAGGGAAGAGGCTGCAGACTCGGTTGCCTGTACCTCCAGTTTGGCACCCGTTCGAGCAGTTTTCTCTTCCAACACCAAACCGGGCGCCCCCAACTTGCCTGCTGGTCCTTTTTTGAAACATTGCGATGATATTTCATGTCAAATGCAAGCTGTGAAATAAAAAGTAAAAAGAGGTAAAAACAGAACCCAATACCCAAATATGGGAAACATTCGGACAAAGCACGGGTTATTCCAAAGACACACTGGAGAGTAGGCCAACCTACGCACACCTACATCTTCAGCTCGTGTTGAGCCCTTCTCCAGCTCGCACACGCTGGTTCGGTTCCTCACAGGATCCCATGGAAGAACCCCTGTCACTGTTGTCCAAGACCCGTGTTACCACCCACAGCGAAGTTCCCTGTCATCCCCTCACACCCCAGGCCAAAACAGAGGGGGGGGGGGAAGGGGGGGGATTAGGGGGGGGGTTTTGGGGAAAATAAAGAAAGGTTTTGAAGTGAATTGAAAATTTGTTTGAAAAGGTTTAGGGGTGAGATGAAGTTTCTAACTTTATGTGGGGTAAAAAATGTGCCCCCGATTTTATTTCACGGCAACCCCTGTCTGCAAAAGCGCGAGGGAAAAATTAAACATGCGATAAACGCCGTCGTGCAGGTCCAGACCACCGATGCGTGGACCAGTACCCATGGCCAGGACGATCCTTTCCTCACGCCTTTTGGGTCAATGTTTGGAGCCGGGTACAAACTTGCGAGGGGCGTAGTTTCTGCCAACTCCAAGGTTTTCAGGGAATCAAGTTGTCCAATTGACTCCTCCTCCTACCCAGTTCCTAATCACCGCTGCAGGACCCCACGGTCTACTCCAATGGACCCGGAAGCTTACCTGATCGACCGATATGAGCACAGCCGTGGCAAACGTCAACAGGCCGTCCCCGAAAAATTTAAATTTTCATGGGGAATCGAACCCACAGCGCAGGACTCTGGAATGCCATCAAGCAGGAAGCGACGTGTGGTTTTTGCCACGAATCTCCACCAGGCTTGGTAGGGGTTTGGGCAAGGCCGAAATCTGGTGGCAGCTTGGGCCTTGCAACCTCCCCAATCCAGTCTGGCACATGTGCTAACTCTGCAAGTTTTTTGAGGGACTTCCGGATCTTAGCACCTGCACAAGGTCCGCCTAGAGTGCGCTCATTGCGACGTTTCCAGCTGGCCGATGCGCATTGCAGCTCTGCCGCAGATTTCGCCTTCCTGAACAAGTCATAGTACACCCACCAGGTGGAATCCAGTTACGTAGTTGGAGGGGTTTTGTGTGAGCAGCACCACATAAGGAGTATCACTGCATCAGGCCAATCAACTCGCAATTTGCGTGTTCCACTTCACCCTTGAGGGGCTCTATAAGGACATCTGCCACGTTTTGGCTGCGTTGATGGTCAACGGGGTGGCGGTGCAGAGGAGCCTAGTCACCTGCGTCCCCCTTATCTGCTTGCTTAAAAAAACAGCAAGCAATAAGGGATGAGGTTTTGGAAGGGTGGAGGTGAGGAGTCACAAATTTTCCTCACCTTCTGGACTCAGCGCAACTGGTTTCACAAAGGGCTGGCAGTGTTCACTTTGTAGGAGGAGGGAGATCAATGGAGGGGAAACACGCTCCAGAGGGAGGTACACAACCTCTAGCGTATTGAGCGAGGGTGGGGGTGCAGGCAGGCAAATACGCCCTTGCAGGGACAGGTTTTCTTGGCCATTGGGAGTCTGCGCAATGTTGATTTCTGCTGCAGTGCCTGGAAACACCGCCGCATCGCCCACATTCTCACCCACGCTGATATTGGGTTTCACCCTCCTAGACCCTCGCTACCGGGACAACTTACAAAGCCCCCCTCACAGTTGAACCCGGGGCGTAAATGGCGGGAGACCAAGACACACTGGTGCAAAACATAATGTTCTCCTTTTTCCCCCGAGGCACGCTGCTCGCTACTCTTTAAAAGCACTCTGGCGTGACAGGGGACAGCTCGCAACAAGAGGGGCAAAGCAGCGCCCTTTCAAAAGGCAAGACCAGTTGTTCCAAAAGTGGCGAATTTTTGTGGCAGCGCCACAAATTTCTACACCATCCAGACGGCTCCAGTCCGCAGGAGGGCAACGTTTCCGTAAGATGGTGACAGACTACTTGTTTCCCTCCAGTGTACTCCCAGATGGCTCTTCCCCATTCAATTTTTTGGGTCCCTAAGTGGAACATGGCCAGACTTGCCATATATTGGAGTGTGGCTTGCCCTCGTAAGTGTATTTCGGAGGCGTCTTATGCTGCAGGGGTGTACTAACAACCCGCGCAAATTATCCCCGATAATGTAACCGGCTTCTTTTCTGAAAATGAACAAGGCATGGATTCGCAAATTTGTCTGTCCGTTTTTCAGATTAAATAACTGGTTCGCACGTTATCCTGTTCCGTTATTTTTCATCTTTCTACCACCTGAACTTACCCCTGGGCACAACATGCCAGTTGCGCTCAGAAGTGTCTGTCCACAGCCAATACACAAGTATAGGTTGTGGGGTTCGAACGCCCTGTTCCCCTGCTGTGTGTCCGGAAGAATCCCTGTTCCTACACTGCACAGAAAAACCCTTCGAAATGCCCCAAAAGGAAAGCCGCACCCTGATGTTAGCTTAAAAACATGAAATTGTGGTTTTCCAGGCCTAGAATATAAATTTTTATGAAAATAGGGGAAAATAAAATTTTTATCACAGCGAATTGCACTGTCTATTAGAAATTGTAACAAAAACTAAAACAAGTGTTCAATTTTTGAAATTAAGCATAAAAGACATTTCATACTTATCAATTAATGTTTTTTTAAGGAACTTTATCGTACCTGTAAGAAATGCAGTCAATGGATGTACGAATTATAAAATCCTCATCACATCATCACGAGTTTTAGTATGACAGACATTATAAAATACACATAATGAGCCAAGAACTTCACACACCCAATAGAAATGGCCAGATGTAAACCTGGTAATAATGTGCAATAATAAAATTACATCTAGAAAGTGCTATCATACTGACAATAGGAGTTTACCTGCAAGGCTGTTAAAAACCACAACGATATAAATTAATAATGGTATAGGTACACGTGCATAGTTACTATGGACAATGCGATGAATACTGTACCTCAATAAAGTCAGCTCCCATTATGCTTGTTAGTTTGAAATTTGTTAAAGGGGAACGTTCTTTTTTTGGTGGTCATAGTGGAATTAACAGTAAATGATTAGGCTGTCGTATTTTGGCACCCTAGGGGCCATAACGTGCGTAACTCACTTTTATGGTCATCTAATTGCACCCTACCCACCCAACGGGACAGAAAGGTGGGTGTTGCGGAAAAAGCCTTGCGCAACCAGACATCTTTTACCCTCTTCAACACTGTACAAGAAAAAATGCTAATTGCAGCCGCGACTTTTTGACTACATTATAACACGCCATTACCTTCAGAGGCGTACGTTGAACAGACATAAATATACCTTTGCTATCCTAGCCTTTGTTTCACCTACACTTGCAGGCACAACTTAAATTGTACAATGCATTATGTTTTTTTAAATGGTTATTTTTTACGACATTATTGTGTCATCACATTGAATCCATGCTGGGGCTTCATACATGCGTCAAAGTAACGATTTTTTAACTTAAAAATTGAAAGTCTGTGACGTCACATCTAAACTGCGATGATGATGATGAGTGACATTACAAAATCCATTGTCTTCACTATGTTTTTGGTTTAACATAGCTTCCTTAAGCATTATTCATAAATACAAAATGGACTTTTATTGTTAAATTTACAACACTATATTTTGTAACCAATTTTTTTGGTGGGGTGTTGTTCCATTTCTTGTTGGCTGTGCAATTTGCGGGTTTTTATTGCAGTGTCTTTTTTTTATTCTTGAAGTTAGGAAAATTGTTCTTCGTAGGGTTAGCCATTAGATAGAAAAATATTTAGACTTGAGAGTCCACAGGGTTATACCTTTGAATGGATAACTGAAAAGATGGTAACAAATTGCAAGCTTTCGGGCAACCCATGTTCTCTTCATAGGCAAAGATTAAACAAAAAATGAAGCATCACTATTTTTTTTACACAAAAGGACACAGGGATAGGCAATAGGTAAGACAAGTAAGTGACGGTACAACTGTCATTATCACAAGGGAGAACATAAATATTGGAAACAGTTCCTAGATAAGGTAGAAAGTTTTTTCCCTCTGTTGGGGTCGGTTTTTGTTTTTTTCATGCCCCTGGAAGGGCAGAAGAGATTCCTAATTTAAGATGCATAAACCGGTGTCTATTCATTCCATCACTAACAGTGTCAAAGGTCTGATGAGATTATATTTGAAAACCTTTGATCTTCTCATATTTTAAGTTAATTTTAATCCATAATTCCATATCCTCATGCATGACCGGGCATACAAAAGTGTTTTTTGGCCACAGGGGAAATCCATTATTTTGGGGTTATCGTGTGGCCGATAATTACCTTGTTCCATTTTTTGGCCGGTCCCTCCCCTACTTGTCCCTCCCTCACTTGTCTTACCTTTCCTGTGTCCTGTTTGTGTGTAGAAATATGGATTCTTCATTTTTTTTTTTAGTCTTAGCCTGATGAAGGACCTGGTATCCGAACTTTGAATTGTTTTCCATATTTCAGTTACCATTTTAAACGGTATCAACCACAGAGGACCCTAAGTTAAATATTTTCTATTTGGAATTGAAATTCATCATTTTATTGTTAAAAACTTATTTATTCTTGTTTGAAGACATAATTTGCAAGGCCACGTACAAGGCAATAAACTATTTTTGTGCCTACACCCTCCTTACCCTGGGCTTCAACAGGCCAGTTGCTGCCAAATTTGATGCACAGTAAAACAATCGCTGATGTGTTTTGGGGGTATAACCCTGGTTCCCTGCTGTGGTGTCTGGGCAAAAATTACTGCTGCTAACACACCTTCAACTTAAACGTCTCATAAAGGCTCTGCCTACACCTCCTTGACCGGGCTTCAAACAGCGCCATTGCTGCTCAAGTGTTAGAGAACAGAGGGAAAAAATCGCGATTTTTTGTGGGGTTCAGTAAGCCCTGCTGTTTTCCCCCCGCTGTGTGTCTGGCAAAAATTCCTGCTGCTAAAAAAAACAACTTCAACTTCAAACTTCTATAGGCCTCTGCCTACACCCCCTTGACCCTGGGCTTCAACAGCGCCAGTTTTCTCAGAATTTAGATGCCAATGAAAAAAAACGCTGATGTTTGTGGGGTTCAGTAACGCCTGTGTTCCCCGCTGGGGTGCCCCGGAAAAATTTTTTTTTTTTCTCCCAACTACAACTTCAACTTCAACGTCTCATATTTTGGCCCCTGCCTCCCCCCTCCTTGCCCTGGGTTTTAAAAGGCCTTTTCTGTCAAAGTTTGATGCCAGATAAAAAAAAAACGCTGATGTTTTTGTGGGGTTCAAAAAGCCTCTGTTCCCCCCCTGCTGTGGGTTGGCAAAAATTTTTGCTGAAAAATAAAAACCCCAATTTTCTTCGAATTTAAAAACCCAAATTTATTTTCGGAAGGGGACAGCTATGGGGAAAAAATGGTCCCAAAAAGCAAATCTTTCAGGGGCCAAAACTTGAAAGCAAATTTTTGTCCCCCCCCCCATAGGCCTCGGGCCAACTCCGCTAATTTATACTTTTTAAAAACATTGGACGGGGTCTGAAAAACCCCCCCCAAAGGGACGTTCCATGACGTTAAATTTTCAATTTTTTTCCCCACCCCATAACTTAACATTTAAACTACTCCCCCACTAAAATTAACTTTTTAAAAAACCCTTTAAGCTAAAAAACAATAAATAGAAAAAAAAAACCCCCAAAAATTCCCTGTATCAAAAGCCAAATCGACCCCAACATATCTTAAAGGGCGTTTCTACCTAAAACAAAAAAACTCTATTGTCTACACCCCAGCCACAGATAAACCGTAATGTTCCAACCCCTTTAAGGGAACACCTTGGCGCCCGAAAGACTTTTAAAACCGGGCTCCCACCAAGAACAATTAAAAAACCAAATTACAAAAGCCACCAGAATACAAGAATCACCTGCTACATTACAAAGTAAAAAAAAAAAACCCGGGGGCCCTTGGTAAACCAAAAACCAATCGGAGATGCAAAGGGAGCTGCAGGGGAAATTCAACCTTACTACAAAAAGACCCCGATTACAATCCTTTTTCCCCGAACCCCCCCCTACTGTTTTAGGCAGCCCCCAAATCAAGAAGCATCATTTCAGAATCCCTGTCCTCCCCCCCAAAGCTGCAGGAACCTTTCCCCTTCAACAAAAAAATGCAAACCGTACTCATAAGACCACGGAAGGAAAAAAAATCCCCAACTCCCATCGGACTAAAAGATCCAGGTATTTCAGCTGCATCACATCAATTGGGTCCCCAATTAAAATTTCAAAAAAGCCCCAAGGGGGGGGTGTATGGGGGGAGCCCCGGGGAAAAACGAAACAAGGAGAAATTTTTATCGCCACACATAAGAGAAAAAAAAATTTGATTTACCGGGGCCCAAAAACTTTTGTAAGCCCGGTCATAGCATGACAATATGGAATTCTTGTATTAAAACTAATTTTAAATCTGAAAGGATAGAAAAGTCTGGGGAAAATAAACTTATGAGCCTTTTTACACTCTTAGGCTGGGATAATATACCCCCGATTTTATGTCTTTACAACAATAAGGGAATCGGCCCCCCTGCCCTTTTAGGGTCATCAAACAAAACCAACCCCAATCAGAGGTAAAAAAACCTTCACTCCTTATCTTGAACTAGTCATTTTATGTTACCCTCCTAAAAGTTCTCTTATGTCACTTGTTCCCCCTTGCATTTTTTCGTGCATTTTTTTTATAAATATGTGATCTTCAGATGTTTATTGTCTAAAGCCTGTGAAGGACCCCAGTAGTCTCAAAGCTTTTAATTTGTTACCCCTTTTCAGTACCATTAAAAGGTAAACCCCCGGGACTCTCAAGTCTAAATATTTTTTTTTTCTATGGCTAACACAGTACAAGATCAAAAACTTTTTCCATATCAAAATGGGGGATACCAGAATGTACCGGGGTCTTTTTTGGAACGAAACCCTTCTGAAGAAAGTGCACAAAAGACAGCGACTTTTTTTTTTTTTAAAGCAAAAAAGGGAAACTAATTCCCAAAACTTGGTTACAAAAACCCAATTTTCACACCTACAATACCCCTTATGCACAAAACCTTTGTCACAGGACTTTTTTAAAGACTAAGGGCCATCTTTTTCATGTTCTACGCATAAGGATAAATCCAAGGAAATTGAAACTCTGAGGAAAACTTACAGAAAGCACAGAGAAAAATTTAAACAATACTACAACAAAAACGGACCTTCTGATTTAAAAAAGGGAAAAAACTACACAATTGGCCAAATTGGCTCTATAAAAAAAAGAAAAAAAACCAAAAAACCGACAACCTCAAACCCACCCCTTTTTCCCGAAAAACCCCCTAATGTGTCATCAATCTCTCTTTTTAAAACCCCGCAAAGGGGGAGCTTGCTGCTTTCTAAGGACTTTTTTGTCCCAAAAAGGTTAAAACCCCAAATCTGCAGTGATATGGAACTTTTTCAGGGAACCCCCTGGGAAACTTAATGATAAAAAATTTTTTAAAACACTGGACAAAAAAAGAGGGCCCAAAAAAACCCAAAAAGGGTCAACGGGGGACCCCAAAAAGGGGGTAACCCTCATTTGGATAAAATTTTAAACCTTTAACTTTATAAAAACCACCATCATAGCCCCAACAGGACAAGCCTCCACATCAGGCCAAAAGAAAGGCCTAAAGTTTCTGAAAACCAACAAAAAATCATCATTAAACCCGCTGAAAAGGGAGGTGAAAAAGTCATATAACACAAAGCTATATGAAAGGAAAAAAAGCAAACAACAATTACGGCCCAAAACGCTAACAAAAATGGAGTGGGGGACCCTACCAGGACTATTACAAGGAAAGCAAGTGGTATCTTGTCTGTTACAAATCCAAAGACTGATACCGATCCCAGAAAGTCCAAGAACGGGGACTTCTACATGTTTCCCCAAAAATCACAACCGGAAATCCAGGGGGGGGCCGATTATTTCATGTGTGGCCCCCTTTAAAGAAATATCTGGAGGGAAAGGGGGTGTTTTAAACCCCGGGAAAAGGGATACCCAGCTACATTCAGGACACATGCCCTACGAAAAACTCAGCAAAAGGTTCTCTCCCAGAAGGACATCCTGGCCCCCATGGAAAGGGTCTTTGTCTCAATATCCCACACCGGAGGTTAAAGCCGCAAAAGTCTTTTGGGGAAACACCGGGAAGTGCTGATTTTGGGGGAACCACAAAATTCATCCCCACCCCCCAATCTTTTTGAATTTGACAACAAGATTTATCTTTGGAGACTGGCACAGCATGGGAAAAAAAGGTCCACATATGCAAATCTTTTATGGGAAAGCTTGAAAACGAATTTTTTGTCCCCCCGGCCCTGCCCCCAACCGGTCAGGGGGG
>JARQOD010001744.1:0-53392 GCA_033576555.1 Oophaga sylvatica | reverse complement strand
TTGGGGGGCCTTTTAAAACCAAGGGGAACACTGACATTACTGAACCCCAGTAACACAGAGAAGTGTTCACTGGCTAACACACCCGACAACAACTGGCGGTGTTGTACCCAGGGAGGAGAAACAGGGGGAGGCAGCAAATTTTTTGCCGTTCAACAGGGGGGAACGCGCATTAGAACCCCAGAAACACAGGGGCAAGTGTACGGGGAAAACACACTTCCCCCAACACGGGGGTGTTGGCCCCGGGGATGAGAAGAAACAGGGGGAGGCAGCAGGCTTTTTTGCCGTTCCACAGAGGAACAGCTGACATTACTGAACCCCAGAAAACAAGGACAAGTGTAACTGTGCTAACAGCCTTCCGAGAAAAAAGGGGTTTGTACCCGGGGGAAAAGAAACAGGGGGGAGAGGATTTTTGCCGTTCACACAGCAGGGAACAGTTTGACATTACTGAACCCAGTAACACAGGAGCAAGTGTTCACTGTGCTAAACACCTTCCGAGAAAACAACTGGCGGTGTTGTAGCCCAGGATGAGAAGAGAACATGGGAGGGCAGCGGGACTTTTTGCCGTTCACACAGCAGGGGAACAGCGACATTACAAACCCCAGTAACACAGGGCAAGTGTTCACTGTGCTAACAGCACTTCCGAGCAACAACTGGCGGTGTTGTAGCCCAGGGATGAGAAGAGAACAGGGTGGAGGCAGCAGGACTTTTTGCCTGTTTCACAAAGCAGGGGAACAGCTGACATTACTGAACCCCATAACACGGAGCAAGTGTTCACTGTGCTAACAGCACTTCCGGCAACAACTGGGGGTGGTTGTACCCAGGGATGAGAAAAAAACATGGTGGAGGCAGCAGGACTTTTTGCCGTTCACACAGCAGGGGAACAGCTGACATTACTGAACCCCAGTAACACAGGAGCAAGTGTTCACTGTGCTAACAGCACTTCCGAGCAACAACTGGCGGTGTTGTAGCCCGGGATGAAAGAAACAGGGTGGGAGGCAGCAGGACTTTTTGCCGTTCACACAGCAGGGAACAGCTGACATTACTGAACCCCATAACACAGGGGGCAAGTGTAGACGTGCTAACAGCACTTCCGGCAACAACTGGCGGTGTTGTAGCCCGGGAAATGAGAAAGAACGGGGTGGAGGCAGCAGGACTTTTTGCCGTTCACACAGCAGGGGAACACTGACATTACTGAAACCCCAGTAACACAGGAGCAAGTGTTCACTGTGCTAACAGCACTTAGGAGCAACAATGGCAGTGTTGTAGCCCGGGATAAAGAGAACATGGTGGAGGCAGCAGACTTTTTGCGTTCACACAGCAGGGGAACAGCTGACATTACTGAACCCCAGTAACACAGGAGCAAGTGTAACTGTCAACAGCATTTTCCGAGCAACAACTGGGTGTTTGTACCCGGGATGAGAAGAGAACAGGGTGGAGGCAGCGGGACTTTTTGCCGTTCACACAGAGGGGAACAGCTGACATTACTGAACCCCAGTAACACGGGAGCAATGTTACTGTGTAACAGCACTTCCGGCAACAACTGGGGGTGTTGTAGCCCAGGGATGAGAAGAGAACAGGGTGGGGGGGCAGCGGGACTTTTGCCGTTCACACAGCAGGGGAACAGCTGACTTTAAACTGAACCCCAGTAACACAGGAGCAAGTGTTCACTGGCTAAAAAGCCTTCCGGCAAAACTGGCGGTGTTGTAGCCCAGGGTCAAGGAGGATGTTTAAAATATATCAAGTTTTTTCCCCTTGTTCGTGTCAATTAAAAAGTCTATATCCAAACAAGAGAAAATAAACTTTAGTACCTAAAGAGATTTAACTTAAAAAAATATATGTAAATTAATAATTTACAAACATAAGCATACATTAACATGTTGAAAAGCAATGCAAACCACAATTAAAATAGGTTAAAAATCTGCTTAAGGTTTTTAAAATAAAAGCATACAAGTACACATCAGAATCCATTAATGATGGGTAAGTAACAGTATGTACAAAAACCATTTTTATTGTGTAGACAATGAATGGCTGACTTAAAAACAAATCACATTACAAGTTTTTCTTTGACATTCAAAAACTTTACATTTGGTGAATAATATCACTAAAAATTTTTAAAAAAATATCTAAAATTTCCATATTAATACTGATAATATGTGCCAATCATTATATTAACAAAACAAAAATTTAAAAAGTGCATAGTCAGGAGTAAAACAGATATTTATGCTGACTGTGGACTTGCAAGCATGACAACGGATAGATAAGGTATATATAGATGAGACTGCATAGCCACAGATGGTGAATGGCGGTGTAATACTGTACCTCAATAAAGTGTGCGTTACTACTACATCCTTTTTTTTATCTAGCTTTATAAAAGGTTACGTGCATGTATGGTTGCGCCTTTGTTTGGACGCACAGACTGGCTTCTGCTGTGACGCGTTGGGTATTGGGCATCGTACGTCTTATGACGCAGACTAACATTCCGGTGCGCATCGTTCATCATCGCAAGCGTACCGACAACACAAAGGCTTGTCATGACTGCTTTACTCAGTAAACAGCCCTATGATGAAACATACACGCATGTGCCCTATTACATAACAAGCTACAAGAAAAACGAGTGTGAGGTGTGACACAGCTGTTTTGTTAAGTACAGTATTATATCGACATTGTACAGATGTCGCTATTCAGTCTGATAAAATATATCATTCACGTAATTCTATCAGTTGTCGTTCTTTCAGCACCACTTACAGGTATATATTTTTGCTATTGTGACTATGCACTATTGACTTTACCAAGGTAATGCATGATTTTTTGTTAGCGATTATCATGTTATAGAAGGACCTTTATGATATGGGCTGTTTAATTTCTAATCAAATATGTATTTTTTTAAAATGACACAAAATAAGTAATGTTGAAGAGGACTATTCCTACATGCATTTTTGCACAATATTTACAGGTGTACATCACGTCCCTTAATCAACATTGGATTATTATATTTACTTGTAGCTTTTATTTCAAAGGCAAGAACACTGAAGTATAACCTTCGCACTGCAGCAGTTGTCAAAGTTCAAAACCCACATTATGCACTTCCAACATTGCAGCATTTGAGTCATCATGATGGAGTTGGATTTGTCTAAGCTATGGAGTGACAAGGTTGACTATCAGTATCCTATAGCATAAGTAGCTTTTGTGTTTGCATTTGTTTTCGACATGTGCATATCTGTAATAATATGTCACAATTATTTTTTACAGATTTGTGACAAAGACTAATCATTTTATGGTTTTGAAAGTGACGTTCAAATGTTTACAGCTTAGAAATCAGGTGTAGCCTCATATCAATGTGTATCACTAGACACTTTGAGATGTCATGTTTTTTTCACCATGATTAGGTAGCTAGCAGTAATTTTTGCCGGACACACAGGCAGGGGAACAGCAGCGTTACTGAACCCCACAAACACATCAGCGTTGTTTTCATCTGTGCATCTAACACTTCTGAGCGCAACTGGCGCTGTTGAAGCCCAGGGGCAAGGAGGGTGTAGGCAGAGGCCTAGTATGAGACTTTGAAGTTGAAGTTGTAGTTAGCAGCAGTAATTTTTGCCATACACACAGCAGGGGAACAGCAGGCGTTACGAACCCCACAAACACATCAGCGATTGTTTTCATCTGTGCACTAACACTTTTGAGCAGCAACTGGCGCTGTTGAAGCCCAGGGTCAAGGGGTGTAGGCAGAGGCCTAGTATGAGACGTTTGAAGTTGAAGTTGTAGTTAGCAGCAGTAATTTTTGCCAACACACAGCAGGGGAACAGCAGGCGTTACTGAACCCACAAAACACATCACGATTGTTTTCATCTGTGCATCTAACACTTCTGAGCAGCAACTGGCGCTGTTGAAAGCCCAGGGTCAAGGAGGGTGTAGGCACAAAATATTGAGTTATTGCCTTGTTACGTGGCCATTGCAAATGTATGTACTTCAACAAGAATAAATGAAGTTTTACTAGGACAATAAAATGATGAATTTTCAATTCCAAGAATAGAAAAATATTTATACTTGAGAGTCCTCTGTGGTTGATACCGTTTAATGGCTAACTGAAAATATGGTAACAAATTCAAAGCTTTCGAGACTACTCAGGTCTCTTCACAGGCTAAGACTAAAAAAAAAAATGAAGAATCACATATTTCTACACACAACAGGACACAGGAATAGGTAAGACAAGTGAGGGAGGGACTAGTGAGGGGAGACCGGCCAAAAAATGAGAACAAGGATTAATTATCAGCGCCACACGATAAGTCCAAAAATAATGGATTTACCTGTGGCAAAACACTTTTGTATGCCCGGTCATAGCATGATGGATATGGAATTACTGGTATTAAATATAACTTAAAATATGAGAAAGATACAAAGGTTTCAGAATATAATCTCATCATGACCTTTGACACTGTTAGTGATGGAATGAATAGATCACACGGATTTATGTCATTCTATATCAAATTAAGGAATCTGCGTCTCTGCCCTTCCAGGGGCATGAAAACATAAAACCAGACCCCAATCAGAGGCAATAAAACTTTCTATCCTTATTTAGGAACTTGTTCCAATATTTATGTTCATCCCTCTGTGATAATGACAGTTCTGCTACACGTCACTTACTTGTCTTACCTATTGCACTATTCCTGTGTCCTGTTGTGTATAGAAATATGTGATGCTTCATTTTTTGTTTTAGTCTTTGCCTGATGAAGAGACGTGAGTAGCCTCGAAAGCTTGCAATTTGTTACCATCTTTTCAGTTATCCATTCAAAGGTATCAACCACTGTGGCTCCTCAGTCTAAATATTTTTCTATCTAATGGCTAACACGGTACGAAGATACACATGTTTCCTAACTTCAAGAAAAAAAATAAAGACACTGCAAATATAAACGCATATATGCACATGCCAACAAGAAATGGAACAACACACCACCCAAAAAATTGGTTACAAAATATAGTGTTGTAAATTTAACAATAAAAGTCCATTTTGTATTTATGAATAAGCTTAAGGAACGCTATGTTAAACCATAACATAGTGAAGACAATGGATTTTGTAATCGTCACTCATCATCATCATCGCAGTTTAGATGTGACAGTCACAGACATTTCAATTATTTAAGTTAATAAAATCGTTACTTTGTACAGCATGTATGACATGTCCAGCATGGACTCATCAATGTGATGACACAATAATGTACGATAAAAAATAACCATTTAAAAAAACATAATGCATTGTCACAATTTAAGTGTGTGCCTGCAAGTGTAGTGAAACAAAGGCATACGGATAGCAAAGGTATATTCTATGTCTGTATCAGACAGTGGACAGCCTCTGATGGGTAATGGCGATGTTATACTGTACGTCAATAAAGTCTGCGTCTGCAATCATGCATTTTTTGCTTGGACAGTGTTGAAGAGGGTAAAAGCATGTCTGGTTGCGCAAGGCTTTATCCGTCAACACTACCTTCCTACTGTCACGCGTAGGGTAGGGTAGCGTGTGTCAATTAGATGACTCTATAAAATGTGACGTACGCAGCGTTATTGCGCCCTAGGGACGCCAAAAATACGACAGCAGTAATCATTTACTGTCTAATACTCCCACCTATGACCAACAAAAAAAGACCGTTCCCTCTTTAACAATCTACAAGACTAACAAGCATAATGGTTGACGCTGACTTTATTGAGGTACAGTTATTACATCGACATTGTCCATGAGTAACTATGCACTGTGATACCTATATACCATTATTAATTTATATCTGTTGTGGTTGTTTCAACAGCACTTGCAGGTATAACTAGTACTACCTATTGTCAGTATGCATGATGCACTTTCTAGATGTAATAATTTATTATTGCACATTATTACCAGGTTTAGATGCTGGCCATTTCATATATGGTGTGTGAAGTTTACAGTTTGGCATCAGTATGTGTATTTTATAATGTCTGTCATAAATAAAACTCGTGATGATGATGATGAGGATTTTATGATTCGTACAGTCATGGCAAAAAGTTTTGAGAATGACACAAATATTATATTTTCACATGATCTGCTGCCCTCTGGTTTTTATGTGTGTTTGACAGATGTTTTTATCACAGACAGAAATATAATAATTGCAAACATATGAGTAACAAAAGCTTATATTGACAGTTAGAATGAGTTAATGCAGCAAGTCAATATTTGCAGTGTTGACCCTTCTTCTTCAGGACCTCTGCAATTCTCCCTGGCATGCTCTCAATCAACTTCTGGACCAAATCCTGACTGATAGCAGTCCATTCTTGCACAATCAATACTTTCATTTTGTCAGAATTTTTAGGTTTTTGTTTGTCCACCCGTCTCTTGATGATTGACCACAAGTTCTCAATGGGATTAAGATCTGGGGAGTTTCCAGGCCATGGACCCAAAATCTCTATGTTTTGTTCCCTGAGCCATTTAGTTATCACCTTTGCTTTATGGCAAGGTGCTCCATCATGCTGGAAAAGGCATTGTTGATCGCCAAACTGCTCTTGGAGGGTTGGGAGAAGTTGCTCTTGGAGGACATTCTGGTATCATTCTTTATTTATGGCTGTGTTTTTAGGCAAGACTGTGAAGAGCCGATTCCCTTGGCTGAGAAGCAACCCCACACATGAATGGTTTCAGGATGCTTAACAGTTGGCATGAGACAAGACTGGTGGTAGCGCTCACCTTGTCTTCTCCGAATGAGGCATTTTCCTGATGTCCCAAACAATCGAAAAGGGGATTCATCAGAGAAAATAACTTTACCCCAGTCCTCAGTAGTCCACTGCCTGTACCTTTTGCAGAATATCAGTCTGCCCATGATGTTTTTCTGGAGAGAAGTGGCTTCTTTGCTGCCCTCCTTGAGACCAGGCCTTGCTCCAAGTGTCTCCGTCTCACAGTGCGTGCAGATGCACTCACACCTGCCTGCTGCCATTCCTGAGCAAGCTCTGCACTGCTGGTAGCCCGATCCCGCAGCTGAAACACTTTTAAGAGACGGTCCTGGCGCTTGCTGGTCTTTCTTGGGTGCCCTGGAGCCTTTTGGCAACAATGGAACCTCTCTCCTTGAAGTTCTTGATGATGCGATAGATTGTTGACTGAGGTGCAATCTTTCTAGCTGCGATACTCTTCCCTGTTAGGCCATTTTTGTGCATTGCAACGATGACTGCACATGTTTCTTTAGAGATAACCATGGTTAACAGAAGAGAAACAATGATGCCAAGCACCAGCCTCCTTTTAAAGTGTCCAGTGGTGTCATTCTTACTTAATCATGACAGATTGATCTCCAGCCATGTCCTCATCAACATCCACACCTGTGTTAATGGAGCAATCACTGAAAAGAGGTTAGCTGGTCCTTTTAAGGCAGGGTTGCAATGATGTTGAAATGTGTTTTGGGGGATAAAGTTCATTTTCTAGCCAAATATTGACTTTGCAAGTAATTGCTGTTAACTTCAAGAATAAAAATAAAGACACTGCAAATATAAACGCATATATGCACATGCCAACAAGAAATGGAACAACACACCACCCAAAAAATTGGTTACAAAATATAGTGTTGTAAATTTAAGAATAAAAGTCCATTTTTGTATTTATGAATAATGCTTAAGGAACGCTATGTTAAACCATAACATAGTGAAGACAATGGATTTTGTAATAGTCACTCATCATCATCATCATTGTAATTTAGATGTGACAGTCACAGACATTTCAATTATTTAAGTTAATAAAATCGTTACTTTGTACAGCATGTATGACATGTCCAGCATGGACTCATCAATGTGATGACACAATAATGTACGATAAAAAATAACCATTTAAAAAAACATAATGCATTGTCACAATTTAAGTGTGTGCCTGCAAGTGTAGGTGAAACAAAGGCTACGGATAGCAAAGGTATATTCTATGTCTGTATCAGACAGTGGACAGCCTCTGATGGGTAATGGCGATGTTATACTGTACGTCAATAAAGTCTGCGGCTGCAATCATGCATTTTTTGCTTGTACAGTGTTGAAGAGGGTAAAAGCATGTCTGGTTGCGCAAGGCTTTATCCGTCAACACTACCTTCCTACTGTCACGCGTAGGGTAGGGTAGCGTGTGTCAATTAGATGACTCTATAAAATGTGACGTTACGCAGCGTAATTGCGCCCTAGGGATGCCAAAAATACGACAGCAGTAATCATTTACTGTCTAATACTCCACCTATGACCACCAAAAAAAGAACGTTCCCTCTTTAACAATCTACAAGACTAACAAGCATAATGGTTGACGCTGACTTTATTGAGGTACAGTATTACATCGACATTGTCCATGAGTAACTATGCACTGTGATACCTATATACCATTATTAATTTATATCTGTTGTGGTTGTTTCAACAGCACTTGCAGGTATAACTACCTATTGTCAGTATGCATGATGCACTTTCTAGATGTAATAATTTATTATTGCACATTATTACCAGGTTTACATGCTGGCCATTTCATATATGGTGTGTGAAGTTACAGTTGGCATCAGTATGTGTATTTTATAATGTCTGTCATAAATAAAACTCGTGATGATGATGATGATGAGGATTTTATGATTCGTACATCCATTGACTGCATTATCTTACAGGTACAGATAAAGTTCCTTAAAAAGCATTAATTGATAAGTATGAAATGTACTTTTATGCATTAATTTCAAAAAGTGAACACTATGTTTTAGTTTTTGTTACAATTTCTAATAGACATGTGCAGATATGCGCTGTGATGACAAATTATTATTTGTCCATATTTGTCATAAAAATGTATCATTCTAGGCCTGGAAAACTTCACAATTTCATGTTTTAAGCATAGCAATCAGGGTGACGGCTCTTCCCTATTTGGAGCATGTTCGACATGGGTTTTTCTGTGCATGTGTAGGGAACAGGAGACTTCTTGCCGGACACACAGCAGGGGAACAGCTGGCGTTACTGAACCCCACTAACACTATAGCTTGTGTATTGGTCTGTGGACACGACACTTCTGAGCAGCAACTGGCAGTGTTGTAGCCCAGGGAGTAGAGTTCAGGTGGTAGAAAGATGAACATAACAGGAGACATGGATAACGTTGCGAACCAGTTATTTAATCTGAAAACGGACAGACAAATTCTGGCGAGATCCATGCCTTGTTCATTTTCAGAAAAGTAAGCCGGTCTACATTATCGGAGGATAGTCGCATGCGACGGTCTGTTAGTACACCACCTGCAGCACTAAAGACGCGCTCCGATAATACACTGACAGCAGGGCAAGCCAGCACCTCCAATGCATACTGGCTAAGCTCTGGCCATGTATCCAGCTTAGAGACCCAAAACTTGAATGGGGAAGAGCCATCTGGGAGTACACTGAGAGGGAAAGACATGTAGTCTGTCACCATCTTACGGAAACGTTGCCTCCTGCTGACTGGAGCCGTCTCGGATGGTGTAGACATTTGTGGCGCTGCCACAAAACTTCGCCACATTTGGAACATACTGGTCTTTCCTTTTGAAGAGGCGCTGCTTGTGCTCCCTCTTGTTGCAGAGCTGTCTCCACTTCCTCGACGCACAGAGCTGTTTTGTAAAGCAGTAGCAGCAGCAGCAGTGCTCTCGGCTGGAATGGAGAACATTATGGATTGCACCAGTGTGTCTTGGTACTCCCGCATTTTACGCTCCCGGTTCAACGGTGTGATGAGGCTTTGTAAGTTGTCCCGGTAGCGAGGGTCTAGGAGGGTGTACACCCAATAATCAGACGTGGTGAGAATGTGGGCGATGCGGCGGTCGTTTCTCAGGCACTGCAGCATGAAATCAACCATGTGCTGCAGACTCCCAACTGGCCAAGAAACGCTGTCCCCTGCAAGAGGCGTCATCTCTGCCTGCTCTGCATCACCCCACCCTCGCTCTACATACTGACTAGAGCGTTGTGTACCTCCCTCTGGAGCGATGTCTTCCTCCTCCATTGACTCCTCCTCATCCTCCTCACAAAGTGAACACTGCCCAGCCCTTTGTGAGGAACCACGTTGCGCTGACTGTCCAGAAGGTGATGGAATTTGTGACTCCTCATCCTCCACCTCTTCCAAAACCTCATCCCTTATTGCTTGCAGTGTTTTTTGAAGCAGGCAGATAAGGGGGACAGTCAGGCTGACTAGTGCATCATCTGCACTCGCCATCCGCGTTGACTCATCAAACGCACGCAAAACGTGGCAGATGTCCTTCATAGAGGCCCACTCAGTAGTGGTGAAGTGTGAACGACGCAAATTGCGAGTTGATTGCGCCTGATGCAGCTGATACTCCATTACTGCTGGCTGCTGCTCACACAACCGCTCCAACATACGTAACGTGGAATTCCACCTGGTGGGTACGTCACATATGATGCGATGTTCAGGAAGGCGAAATCTGCGTTGCAGAGCTGCAATGCGCGATCTGGCCATGCTGGAACGTCGCAAGTGAGCGCACTCTAGGCGGACCTTGTGCAGCAGTGCATCAAGATCCGGATAGTCCCTCAAAAAACTCTGCACGACCAAGTTGAGCACATGTGCCAGACATGGTATGTGAGTGAGGTTGCCAAGGCCCAGAGCTGCCACCAGATTTCGGCCATTGTCACACACTACCAAGCCTGGCTGGAGATTCGCTGGCAAAAACCACACGTCGCTCTCCTGTTTGATGGCATTCCAGAGCTCCTGCACTGTGTGGCTTCGATTCCCCATGTAAATTAATTTCAGGACGGCCTGTTGACGTTTGGCCACGGCTGTGCTCATATCGGTCGCATCAGGTAAGCGTTCACGGGTCCATGTGGAGGTAGACCGTGACGGCTCCTGCAGCGATGATTCTGAGGAACTGGAGTAGGAGGAGGAGTCAATGTGGACAGACTTGATTCCTGCAATCCTTGGAGTTGGCAGAACACGTACAGCGCCACTCGCAGATCTGTACCCGGCTCCACAACATTGACCCAATGGGCAGTGAGGGAAAGGTATCGTCCCTGGCCATGGGTACTGGTCCATGCATCGGTGGTCAGGTGGACCTTGCTACTGACGGCGTTTAGTAGCGCATGTTTAATTTTTCCCTCGACATGCTTTTGCAGACCAGGGACGGCTTGCCTGCTGAAATAAAATCGGCTGGGCACATTGTATTGTGGGACTGCCAATGCCATAAAGTTACGGAAACTGTCAGTCTCCACCAGCCTGAATGACAGCATTTCAAGGGACAGGAGTTTTGCAATGCCAGCATTCAGAGCCTGTGCTCGTGGATGGTTTGCCGAGTATGGCCGTCTTTTATCCCATGCCTGTGCTACCGATGGCTGTTTTGTGGCCTGGGAGTGTGAGGATGACAGGGAACTTGCAGCTGTGGGTGGAATAACACTGGGTCTCTGGACAACAGTGACAGAGGTTCTTCCATGGCGATCCTGTGAGGAAGCCGAACCAGCTGTGTGTGAGCTGGAGGAAGAGGCTCCAACACGAGCTGAAGATCTAGGTGCTGCTGTAGGTTGGCCTACATCTCCAGTGTGTCTTTGGAACTCAACCACGTGCTTTGTCCGTACATGTTTCCACATATTTGTGGTATTGAGGTTACTGATATTTTTACCTCTTTTAACTTTTTGATTACACAGCTTGCATTTGACATAGCAAATATCATCTGCAAGTGTGTCAAAAAAGGACCACGCAGTGCAAGTCCTGGGAGCGCCCGGTTTGGCTGTTGGAAGAGAACTGCTACGAACGGGTGCCAAACTGGAGGCTACAGGCAACCGAGTCTGCAGCCTACCTCTCCCTACTGTTTGGACCGTTGGGGCAATCTCTTCCTCAGAGCTGCTACCACCACCTTCCTGTTCCTCACGCCATGTTGGGTCTTGGACCTCATCATCTCCACTACCCTCTTCCAACACCTGCTGCTGTTGGGTGGTCTGGCCAGCACCTTGCTCAACAGAAAATGGCACCTGAGTCTCATCATCATCAGATGCGTTCTGCGGTGTGCTGACCATCGACACTGGCTCACCCGCCTCTTCACATTCAGAGAGACACAGCTGTTGCGCATCACTGTATACTGCCTCTTCTTCACATTCCAGAATGCTGCTTGGCTGGGCCCCTGTTTGCAAGCCAACAGATTCTGAGAACAGAAGCAGAGACTCAGCTGGCTCCAGTTCAGAACTCTCTGACTGCCTGGGCAATTTGGCAGGCGGTGAAGAGACAGATGGTTGTTCAACAGTGCTGTGGTCCTGAGAGGAGGTGGAAGCAATTGAAGTCGATGCATTGGCTGCCATCTAACCAACAACGGCTTCAATTTGTTCTTCCCGCAGCAGGGGGTACGCTGAGATCCTACAAAAGTGCGCATAAAGGAACGCTCACGGGGAAAACTGGTGGATGCTGTGTCACTGGGTGCGGCAGCAGCCACAGAATCCCCACGTCCTCTCCCTGCTGAAACTCCACGGCCACGACCACGTGCCTTACTCCCTGCCTTCTTCATCTTGGTAGATTGATAAAGAAAGTCAGAAAAGTTATAAGGCCTAAGTGTGGTTATTCCTCACAGACTACAGTGAACACTGAAACACAACTGTTCAGTAGCTGTGAAAGGCCCCTTTGTCTACTTCTATAGTGTTTGCAACCAATGTATTGTATACGGATGGAAGCGCGTCACACTAATAGTGTAAGGTTCTGTGTACATGTTCCTGAAACTCAGTTTTTCCGTCAGCCATTTTACTTTCTGTCTTGCTGCAGCTGTCTTGCCCTCAGTCAATATGGAGTTTCCAGCTTGCATGTTCCCGCCCTGATTCTCTCCCTCTTGCTTCTTAAGCAGCCACAGCTGAGCAATCAGTGCTTCAGAATCAAGCCTGCAGTGTACCTGTGACCTGACTCCTGGAAGCCTTGGACCTTGTACTCCAGTTATTTCCTATTGTGGAACTTTGGAACACTCGTGGACTTTGGAACCTTGCTATTTGATAGATCCACGTTTGCATGGACTTATGGTAACAGAAAAGAGATCCTGAACCTGTTGTGGAGAGTGATTGCTGAGCTTAAGTTACTCTGGCCTGCTGTGTCTCCTGCTTTTATATCTGCAAACTGTGTGACTATTATTGCCACTTGTATGAAGTAATACAAGACCTTCTATATCAAACCTGTGACTCCTGTGTTTTCATCGCACCCAAGCACAAGACACTATATGAACTGTACTCCTTACATTACAAGATTCTGAAGCCAAACGTTAGTGTCTGCTGGGTCTGGAAAAGGCTGTGTCTGCTGTAACTGTGGATATCAGATGTCCGGTTGTACTTTCTGTGATGACAGTGGTTGTGACTTCTCACAACCATTCCAGGTGAGCAATTCCCTTAAGTTTTTTTTTTCTGCAGTGTTACCACAGGTAAACACTATTGTTTTTTTTTTCTTTTCTCTTTTGTGTCTGCTGTAACTGTGGATATCAGATGTCCGGTTGAACTTTCTGTGATGATAGTGGTTGTGACTTCTCACAACCATTCCAGGTGAGCAGTTCCCTTAATTTTTTTTTTCTCCTGCAGTGTTACCACAGGTAAACACTATTGTTTTTTTTTTCTCTTCTCCTCTCCTTCCAGTACTCCTGTCTTAAAAGATCTGGAAAATGGAGGCCCGCATAAAGGAACTTTGCGGAGTGACTGATAATATCCTTGCAGATTTGCAGACTATAAAAACCCGTTTTACAAACCTACAGGACCTCACTAATCACAATTTGCAAGTGTTTGGACAGACTGCCCAGGATTTGCGAGCCAGGATTGAGGTTCTAGAGGAGCGAGTCCAGGCTCCTGCCGTAGCCCCGAGTTCTGGGATTCCCAAGTTGCCCCCTTTTCATTTTGGCGGTGAACGTGAGAAATTCAGGGGATTTATTAATCAATGCAATCTTTTTTTTTCTGCACATGCTTCACAATTTCCCACTGAACGATCTAAAGTACTTACTATAATTATGTTGCTTACCAACAAGGCTTTGATGTGGGCAAACCCTCTGATTGAGACTGAGGATGAATGTTTGGATCATCTTGATGCTTTCATTTCAGCCATGGGACAGGTGTTTGATGACCCCAATCGAGGTGCAACAGCTGAAGCAGCCATGTTAGCTTTGCGCCAAGGTAAGCACTCGGTAGCTGAATATGCCTTGGATTTCAGGAGATGGGCCCTTGATACCACCTGGGACAGTTCCGCCAAAAAATCTATTTTTCGAAAAGGGTTATCTCCACTGATTAAGGATGAACTTGCTCGTGCCGACCCTCCCACTGCGTTAGGTGACTTTATTAACTACTGCATCCGTATTGATACTCGTCTGACTGAACGCAGGCAAGAGAGATGGTTCGAAAGCAATCGCACTAACCTTTTCCTACCTTCCTCTCCAGCTAAGGAACCTTTGAGTAGGATCACACGGGAACCTGAACCTGAACCCATGCAGGTAGACTCTTTACAACGACGGGTTAGTGATGCACGCAAGGAACATCGTTTTAAGGAGAATCTATGTTTCTATTGTGGTAAGTCAGGGCACTTCATTATAAACTGCCCCAGCCGTTCTCGTAAGACTACAGCAGCACTCATTCACTGTGAGTGTTGCGAGAGGGGATCTGTCAGGTCCGAGCCTCAGGCTCCAGAGAGATCTGCAGCAACAGATCTTGATTTCTCGGACTTAAACTCCGTTACTTCTGAGGACGTTGACTGTGTAAACGCTGCAATTTTTCAAGTTTCCTCAGCGGTGTCCCAGCTGAGTTGTAAGAAAAACAATTCTCATTGCTTTCTTTCCATCAAACTCTGGGTTGACTCAGCTTGGGTGTCTAGCTCTGCTATGATCGACTCAGGGGCAAGTGGAAATTTTATGGATGTCTCCTTTGCTCTGAAACAGGGGATACGTTCAGTGAAGAAGGCTACTCCAGTACAGATGGAAACTGTGGATGGCTCCCTGCTGACCTCTGGACCAGTGGATCAGGAAACAGAGCCTTTGAGGGTTCTTATGGGTAAAGATCATCAAGAGAAACTGTCCTTTATGCTTATCTCTTCTCCCCACTTTCCCATTATTCTAGGGCTACCATGGCTGCAGGCTCAGAATCCTACCATTAACTGGGAGACCAAGGAATTACACTTTTCAGAGAAACAGATAAGTCCAAAAGTTTCAGCTTGCTCTGTTCCTAAAGGAACCATGTCAGTCCCTGAACTACCAGCTGTATACCAGGACTATGTGGATTTATGTGACAAGAAGAACGCTGACCAGCTTCCCCCTCACCGTCCATATGATTGTCCAATTGAATTATTGCCTGGAGCAGAGATACCTTTTGGTAAGATCTACCCCCTGGCGGGGCCCGAGCTAAAGGCTTTAAAGGATTACATAGACGAAAATCTAGCCAAGGGCTTCATACGCCCCTCTTCATCTCCTGCAGGTGCACCCATCTTCTTTGTAAAGAAGAAAGATGGATCTCTGAGACCCTGCGTAGACTATAGGGAACTCAATAAGGTTACTATTAGAAACCGTTATCCATTGCCTTTAATCCCTGAGTTATTGGAGAGAGTGCGACATGCCAAAATTTTCTCTAAACTAGATCTCCGTGGGGCCTATAACTTAGTCCGTATTAGACCTGGGGATGAATGGAAGACTGCATTCAGGTCACGCTATGGACACTTTGAATATCTAGTTATGCCTTTTGGTCTGAGTACCGCCCCAGCCACTTTCCAACACTTGGTGAATGACATCTTCAGGGATCTCCTAGATACATTCGTGGTGATTTATTTGGATGATATTCTAATTTTTTCTAACTCCACAGAGGAACATCATGGACATGTGAGAATGGTCTTGGAACGTCTAAGACAAAATCATCTTTACATCAAACTTGAAAAGTGTGAATTCCATAGGACCGAAATTCAATTTCTGGGGTATGTACTGTCTACACAAGGAATTAGTATGGATGGAAGCAAGACCCAAGTCATCAAGGATTGGCCAAGTCCTAGAAATGTGAAGGAGGTGCAGCGCTTCATCGGGTTTGCCAACTTCTATAGACGTTTCATTAGGAATTTCTCTGAGGTAGTGTCACCTATCACCCAACTTACCCGGAAAGAGTCTAGGTTCTCCTGGACTCCCCAAGCCCAGGAAGCATTTTCCCGTCTAAAAGATAAATTTACCACTGCACCTATCTTAGTACATCCCAACCCCGAACTTGCCTTTATAATAGAGGTGGATGCTTCAGACTGTGCCGTTGGAGCTATACTCTCTCAGAGAACAGGTGAGAAGAATGTCTTGCATCCCTGTGCCTTCTTTTCCCAGCAGTTGTCTTCGGCTGAGAGGAACTACGATGTGGGCAATAGAGAGTTGTTGGCCATTATTGCCGCCTTCAAAGAATGGAGACACCTTCTTCAGGGAGCTGCACAGCAAATAGTCGTCCTGACAGACCATCGTAACCTTGAGTTTATCAGGTCGGCTAAGTGCCTGACTCCTCGCCAGGCTCGCTGGAATCTTTTCTTAAACCAATTTAATTTTATCATTTCTTATAGACCAGGATCGCGCAATGGAAAGGCTGATGCACTCTCTAGGATTTATTCAGCAGAGACACGTCCACTTACTCCTCCTAAGACTATTCTTCCTGACTCTAGATTCCTGGGAGTGATTCATAATCAAGACCTACTTAAGGACATCAAGGAAGCATACCATGCGGATTCATTTTTGGCACAACCCCCAAGGGACGTAAGTCTTGTCTTTAAGAATGGTGTGTGGATTCAGGGACAACGTCTGTATATTCCTGAAACAGTCAGATTGAGAGTATTGCAACTCATTCACGATTCCAAGATATCTGGGCATAGAGGAATTCTAAAGACACAGGAATTTCTTTCTCGTTTCTTTTGGTGGCCCACTTGCAGGAAGGATGTTTTAAACTATGTCACTTCATGTGAAGTCTGTGCAAGATGCAAAACACCTCGCTCCTCACCAACTGGTCTGTTGCAACCTCTTCCCACCCCGTCCCGCCCGTGGGGATCCATTTCTATGGACTTCATTGTGGAGTTACCAACCTCTCAAGGGAAGAACACCATTCTAGTGGTGGTTGATCGTTTAACAAAAGCAGCTCATTTTATCCCTTGTGTCGGCTTACCCACTGCAAGACAGACATCAGATTTGATTATTAAAAATGTGTTTCGCTTACATGGAGTACCAGATGAGGTTATTTCGGATCGAGGGGTGCAATTCACTTCAAGGTTTTGGCAAAATTTCTGTGCAGCATTGGACATTAAAGTGAACCTTTCTTCTGCTTTTCATCCTCAGACTAATGGACAGACGGAACGAACCAACCAGACCCTGGAGCAGTATCTTCGCTGCTTTATCTGCCACCTACAGGATGATTGGGTGGATCTACTTCCACTGGCTGAGTTCTCTTATAACAACTCTCAGAGCGCCTCCACTAAGCAGTCTCCTTTTTACTCCAATTTAGGTTATCATCCTAATATTCTTCCTCGATTTCCCATAGAAACGCCTTTGCCAGCAGTGGCTGAAAGAATCACGTCTTTACAAAAGAATATGGATCTTCTAAAGGGAAATCTGGAATTGGCTCAGGAAAGGTACAAGAAAGCCGCAGATAAATTTCGTAAACCTGCACCAGCTTTCAAGGTAGGAGACCTGGTCTGGCTGTCAACCAGAAATCTTAAGTTAAGGATTCCATCGTCTAAGTTGGGACATAAATACATTGGACCTTATAAAATCAGTAAAATTATAAGTGCTGTCGCTTGTCGTCTTCATCTGCCCAGAACTATGAGAATCCACCCTGTCTTTCATGTATCTCTACTAAAGGCTGCGACACCCAATACGTTTCCTGGACGTTCTTCTCCTTGCCCTGACCCAGTGCTAGTCGATGGTCAGGAAGAATTTGTGGTGGAAAGGATTCTAGATTCCAGGTTGTATAGAAATCAGTTACAATATTTGATTAAATGGCAGGGTTACCCAGTGGAGGACAACTCATGGGAACCGGTCAATAACGTTAATGCTCCTCGCTTGCTCTGTCAGTTTCATCAGAGGTACCCACACAAGCCTGGTCTGAGGTCATCCGGAGGTTGTCCCTAAGGGGGGAGTAATGTAAGGTTCTGTGTACATGTTCCTGAAACTCAGTTTTTCCGTCAGCCATTTTACTTTCTGTCTTGCTGCAGCTGTCTTGCCCTCAGTCAATATGGAGTTTCCAGCTTGCATGTTCCCGCCCTGATTCTCTCCCTCTTGCTTCTTAAGCAGCCACAGCTGAGCAATCAGTGCTTCAGAATCAAGCCTGCAGTGTACCTGTGACCTGACTCCTGGAAGCCTTGGACCTTGTACTCCAGTTATTTCCTATTGTGGAACTTTGGAACACTCGTGGACTTTGGAACCTTGCTATTTGATAGATCCACGTTTGCATGGACTTATGGTAACAGAAAAGAGATCCTGAACCTGTTGTGGAGAGTGATTGCTGAGCTTAAGTTACTCTGGCCTGCTGTGTCTCCTGCTTTTATATCTGCAAACTGTGTGACTATTATTGCCACTTGTATGAAGTAATACAAGACCTTCTATATCAAACCTGTGACTCCTGTGTTTTCATCGCACCCAAGCACAAGACACTATATGAACTGTACTCCTTACATTACAAATAGATTAGATTTTTTCAAATATAATGGAGCAGCACCAATTAGAGAAAAATGTGAAGGATGAGGCAGTGACACACGCTCAGCAGACTACAACCAGCAGTGGTTGAAGAACTAACTGGAGCGTAATCTGCACTCAAAAAATGAAAAGCTCACAGACTACAGTGAACACTGAAACACAACTGTTCAGTAGCTGTGAAAGGCCCTTTGTCTACTTCTATGTGTTTGCAACCAATGTATTGTATACGATGGAAGCGCGTCACACTAATAGATTAGATTTTTTTCAAATATAATGGAGCAGCACCAATTAGAGAAAAATGTGAAGGATGAGGCAGTGACACACGCTCAGCAGACTACAACCAGCAGTGGTTGAAGAACTAACTGGAGCGTAATCTGCACTCAAAAAATGAAAAGCTCACAGACTACAGTGAACACTGAAACACAACTGTTCAGTAGCTGTGAAAGGCCCCTTTGTCTATTTCTATAGTGTTTGCAACCAATGTATAGTATACGGATGGAAGCGCGTCACACTAATAGATTAGATTTTTTTCAAATATAATGGAGCAGCACCAATTAGAGAAAAATGTGAAGGATGAGGCAGTGACACACGCTCAGCAGACTACAACCAGCAGTGGTTGAAGAACTAACTGGAGCGTAATCTGTACTCAAAAAATGAAAAGCTCACAGACTACAGTGAACACTGAAACACAACTGTTCAGTAGCTGTGAAAGGCCCCTTTGTCTACTTCTATAGTGTTTGCAACCAATGTATTGTATACGGATGGAAGCGCGTCACACTAATAGATTAGATTTTTTTCAAATATAATGGAGCAGCACCAATTAGAGAAAAATGTGAAGGAAGAGACAGTGACACACGCTCAGCAGACTACAACCAGCAGTGATTGAAGAACTAACTGGAGCGTAATCTGCACTCAAAAAATGAAAAGCTCACAGACTACAGTGAACACTGAAACACAACTGTTCAGTAGCTGTGAAAGGCCCCTTTGTCTACTTCTATAGTGTTTGCAACCAATGTATTGTATACGGATGGAAGCGCGTCACACTAATAGATTAGATTTTTTTCAAATATAATGGAGCAGCACCAATTAGAGAAAAATGTGAAGGATGAGGCAGTGACACACGCTCAGCAGACTACAACCAGCAGTGGTTGAAGAACTAACTGGAGCGTAATCTGCACTCAAAAAATGAAAAGCTCACAGACTACAGTGAACACTGAAACACAACTGTTCAGTAGCTGTGAAAGGCCCCTTTGTCTACTTCTATAGTGTTTGCAACCAATGTATTGTATACGGATGGAAGCGCGTCACACTAATAGATTAGATTTTTTTCAAATATAATGGAGCTGCACCAATTCCACAAAATCAAATAAAAAAAAGAGTCAGTGAGTGACACGTGCAGATGCCTACAAACAGCGGTGGATTCAGAGCAAACTGCAGCGTCACCTGCACTCTCACACACACCTTGCACAGAGCTGTTAAAACAACACTGGCAAAAGGAAGCTTTACACAGTGGTTGGTAAACTAGCCTGCCTAAAGCACAGTAGAGTACACAAAATCGCAATGTCTAACTGTCCCTCAGAGTCAGCACAGCAGCGTTCTGTCCCTAACTGAGTTCACAGCACAGTGACGCTAAAATGGAGGCGGCGCCTTTTATAGTGCATTCTGACATCATTTCAGCAGCCAATCACAGCCATGCCATTAGTTAAGATGACCGCAGCATTACAGGATGTGCCCACACTTCATAAGATTCCTCATTGGCTGACTAACATCACATTGCCTCTCAAAGAATTATGGGAACTTCCGATTCCGGTATACGATATAGGAAAAATATCGGAACTAAGTATCGGAATTCCGATACAGCGAATATCGGCCGATACCCGATACTTGCGGTATCGGAATGCTCAACACTAATACTCACTGTAATAAAAAAAAAACCCTAAAAAATACCAACTCTTCTGATTGCAAAAACACCTGAGATCACACGATCTCTACCACCTAATCAGATCTCTGGTGTAACAAAACTAAGCCGCAGCTACTGAAAAAACAGGAAAAAGCAAATGAACAAACAACAGTGGCTCCAGATAAACTAGAGGAGCACAAGCCCCTGGAGGGGACCTGGCTGACCTCCACAGAAGTGCAGGGAACAATGCAAAAAGCAAGCACAAAAATAAAAGCAGAAAATATCTTATCTGATAGCAGAAGATGCAGGCAAGACTCAGCAAACTTCCAAATGAACCAGGAACCACAATTGAGACAAGAACAATTGATCACCGGCAACCATCATGGGAGGGAACCTCCCTTTTATCAGACCAGTCCGTGATCCCAGATTGCCATTCCTCGCTGAAAGGTTCAGTACTGTCTGTAACCACCAGAGGGAGCCTCTGCTCAGAAACCATCTCTAGCACATTCATAACACAGCACACCACATCTTTCTCAATCCACAATAACATTTTTGACTTCACCTCATTCACAGTCCAGCAGTTTGTACTTTTCACCCTAATCCACCCTCTTTCAGCACAGCAGCCAGCCCCAGTCCCACAGTTACGGTCACATAAAAGAACATTTCCTCCTACACATGGCAAAGCTAAAAGCTTGAACTCCACCATCTCCAAACTGTTAGCCATGGAAATGCTGCCTTTCTGCCTGGTGAATACAGACAGTTTCCGAAAAGTTGATGGCAGTCGCATACCCCCCAGTACCAGTTGCCCATCGCCATTACTTCTCTAAGAAAGCTGTGCTTGCTCTACATCAGCATGCCACAGACAACATTACCCTTTTATTGAAAAAATCTATGTCTGCCAGGGTGCATTTCATTGCTGACACCTGGACTAGCAAACATGGGCATTGGCGTTACATCTCTCTGACTGGGCACTAGGTGACTCTGGTGGCTGTGGGGTCAGGCGGTCAAGGGGATGCCCAAAAGTTTTGGAATCCACAAGGCTTGCAGGACAAACCTCTGTATGTAACAATTTCTACACTGCTTCTGGCTACGCCACATCCTCTAGGGACTCCACCTGCGTAGTGATGGCGAGCACTAAAATGCACTAAAATGCTTGGGTACTCATTGTTCAGGTCAAGCAAATTGGAATACTCGGGTACTCGACCTGAGCAACGAGAACAATGTAAGTCTATGGTAAAAGCAGAGCATTTTTGCTGCAACCCCCCCCCCGGGGGTCCTTTTAAAGTCTAAAAACATCTGTAAATGATGGAAACACTGCTCAAATGACACGGGAACATCATGCGGAATGCCCCTGGAAGCATTTCTGACTCCCAGGTCACTGCTGTGAGCAATGTTGTCAGAGTATTACGCCATTTTTACAGGCATACCAAAAAACATACAAAAACTAAACCAAAATGGATTTTCCTGGGAAATATGTCAAGGAACATCCTTCTCAGGCTAATGACTTTTATATAAGGCAAAATAATTAACCCAAAGTAAAAAAGTTCCTCCATCAATTTGTCTATGTTCACACGTAGCGTTTTTGATGCATTTTTCCACATTACCTTTGCTTTCAACCAATACAAATGCATTTACTGTGAAATGTCATTGTAGCATTTAACAACCTTAGCTGGCCATGTGGTGTGTGACACATCATCCGACACATCTTGTTTCATTTATGAAGACATCAGGCAGCATTACTCTTCTTAAAGGGCCAATATTAAACAGTGGTTCTCCTACACTGTTATTGCCTATACATTCTATACATTGAGTGGCTGGGCTGCCCAAAATTAGGACGCACCACAATACCCCTGTGATGAGACGTACAGGAGGGCCTCATGAACAAGTTTTCCAATTATAAGAAAATAGGTCTCCCATAGTGTTAGCCTATGCATTAAATGCAAGGCCTGCCCTGCAGCTAAGTAACACGCATCCCAATAAGCCTTTGAACCCAGGTACTGGATGACCACAGGAAAACCAGGTTCTCATTACTCTTTTGCCACTGCCATACTGTTAACTTCTTCATTGAATGCAAGTCCCTGCCTGCATCAAATTCAAACGCACCACAAAAAGGCTTAGAAGCGACCTAGTGGATGTACACAGGAAAACCAAGTTCACATTACTCTTTTGCCACTGCCATACTGTTAGCTTCTTCATTGAATGCAAGGCCCGCCCTGCATCTAATTGAAACACACCCCAAAAAGGTTTTGAAGCGACCTAGTGGATGTACACAGGAAAACCACGTTCACATTACTCTTTTGCCACTGCCATACTGTTAGCTTATGCATTGAATACAAGGCCCTGCCTGCATCAAATTTAAACACACCCAAAAAGGCTTAGAAGCGACCTAGTGGTTGTACACTGGAAAACCAAGTTCACATTATTCATTTTGTTCTGCCATACTGTTAGCCTATGCATTGACTTCAAGGCCCGCCCTGCATCAAATTCAAACACCCCAATAAGCCTTTTAACCCACGTACTTCATGGCCACCTGAAAGCATTTTTCCTATTAATTTGTTACTCCCATATTGTTTGGCTACGCAGTGAATAGTTGAGCCTGAAGACAGGGCAGTGTACAATTGCAGTGTTGATGCTAAAACCCGCGGACAATTCAGGTGTTGATGCTGAAGACCCAGGTGGCCATTGCAGTGTTGGCGCAAAATCTGCAGGTAAATTGCATGTTGTGCTGAAGAACCAGCAGTGACATTGCTGTGGACGGTAAAGCACTGAGGTGGAGCATTCGTGTAAGCCTGAAGAACCATCAGTGATACTTGCACTGTTGAGGCTTAAGGGAATCTGTCACCTAATTGGCGGGATTTTAATGAGGCAGTCAGGTCAAGGGCGTGTTTTGGGTACTTGCCTTACATGTTGTCGTCGCTGTCTCCATTTTCTGAATTGTAGTCGTTGCCCCATAAACCCCTGCGCATTGCAATCTGCGGGCAAAGCATATGCGTGTGCATTCAAGATTGCAATGGCAGGCGCGTTATTGGAGGGCAACGACTACAATTCCCAGAAATAATGAACAGCGGCGATCAACATGTAGGCAAGTACCCAAACACCGCCCATCTACTGACTGCCATCATTTAAATATCCTCCCAATTGGTGACAGTTCCCTTTAGAAACTGCATTGATCACAGCTTTGAGGTCAGAAGACCATGCATTTTAGCATGCAGTGTTGAGTGATACTGGAAAGAAAAATGCATTGTTGAAGAATATAACAACCAACAAAGTTCACATTATTATGAAGTTGGTCTCCATACTATTTCCTATGCATTGAATAGCAGCCTGTCCAGACTTGTCAACCAAAATACCAACTTGGAGAGCCTGTATGAAGTACACTAAAAATCAGTTTCCTTACAAAGGGTCTCCTAACTGAAACCATATACAGTGCATCCGACTTCTCTTGGGGGGCACATCACCGACTGTTATATTGTATTTACACATCTAAACACCTGGCAAAACATAAAGTGCGGTTTCATTACGGAACATGTCCCCTGGTGATCTAGGTGGTGTAGGAAGAGATGAATATGGCCTGCTAAAAAGGCTTCCCTCTTTAAGGAGTTGGTCTCCTATACTTGGAATCCCATACACTGTAATGAACCTGCTGCATGGCCTCCCATCCCACCACCCTACTTGCTCACTGCTCAGGTCATGCTGTGATTTTGTCTGCTGCCAGCTCCAGGCTCTGTACCTCTGCTTTCTATCTGTTCTGGTTGTTCCTGCGTGACATAGTGGTGGCCCAGACTCTCTGTTCTTATGGGTCAGGGGCATCTGTAATAGTCCCTAACCAATTACCTTAGCCTCTAGTATTTAAGCAGCTCCACCGTGATCTGGCCTGTGCATGTTTTACTCAGTTAGTGTATAGCTACTGAGCTCCAGTCTTCTTTGTTTCCCCGTCTTGGAGGCTTCTCTCCTAGCTTTGCCTTTGTACCTGTTTGTCCGCCTCCAGGAGGCAGAATATCCTGGTCCTGTGTCTTTGTCCCTGTACCTTTCTCATGTCATTACCTGTCTGACTTGTCTTACTCTGTCTCTTAATCTCCTTGGCTGTGGTTTCCTTCCTGCTGTCTTGCTAGTGTTCTCTCTAATCTCATTCGCCCTTGTCCGCACTCGCGGTTCTGCTCCATTCCAAATCTGCTTGCTCCTGCAGCTACAGTAATCTCTGCTGCAGCTACTCTCCACATATCTTGCGTTCTGCTCCGCGTCACTGCTGCAGGCAGAACCTCTTGCTCAGCTTCTCTCCGCATATCTTGCGTCGCCTTCTTCACTATGCACTGCAGATACTCTGCTGCAGCTCCTCTCTGCATACCTTACAGTTCCGCTTTGCTTTGCTCCTGCCGCTGCAGAACCTCTTGCTGCTCTACAGCCCTTCTCTGCAGTCTTGCGGTTCTCCTCCTGTGTGAGGGGGCATCTGTTTAATATGTCCCTAACCAATTACCATTAGCCCTCTAGTATTTAAGGCAGCTCCACCCTGTGGATCTAGCCTGTGCAATGTGTTAACCCAGTTAGTGTATAGCTACTGAGCTGCCAGGTCTTGCTTTGTGTTCCTCCATCTTGGAGGCTTCTCTCCCAGCTTTGCCTTGTACCTGTTTGTCCGCCCTCCAGGAGGCATAATATCCTGGTCTCTGTGCTATTGTTACTGACCTTGTCTTGTACCTGTTTTTCGCCCTCCAGGAGGCAGAATATCCTTTGTCCCTGTACCTTGTCTTGTGTCATTTCCTTGTCTGAACTCTGTCCTAGCTCTGTCTCTCTGTCTCTTTGTCTCCTTGTCTGTGGTTTCATTTCCTGCTGTCTTGCCTAGTGTTCTCTCTGAATTTCTTTCTGACTCTTGTCCGCACTCCTGAGGTTCTGCTCCATTCAAATCTGCTTTGCTCATGCAGCTACAGTAATCTCTTGCTGCAGCTCCTCTCCGCATACCTTGCGGTTCCGCTTTGCTTTGCTCCTGCCGCTGCAGAACCTCTTGCTGCAGCTCCTCTCCACATACCTTGCGGTTCCGCTTTGCTTTGCTCCTGCCGCTGCAGAACTTCTAGCTGCAGCTCCTCTCCACATACCTTGCGGTTCTGCTTTGCTTTGCTCCTGCCACTGCAGAACTTCTACCTGCAGCTCCTCTCCACATACCTTGTGGTTCCGCTTTGGTTTGCTCCTGCCGCTGCAGAACCTCTTGCTGCAGCTCCTCTCCCCATACCTTGCGGTTCCGCTTTGCTTTGCTCCTGCCGCTGCAGAACCTCTTGCTGCTCTACAGCCCTTCTCTGCAGCCTTGCGGTTCTCCTCCTGTGTGAACAGGTCTCTACTTGTTCCTCCATACTCCATTCCTTTCTGTCGGTATCAGTACTGGTACCTGCTGTGTGAACAGGTCTCTACCTGTCCCTCTATATACCATTCCTTCTAGTCAGTTCCAGTATCTACATTTGCTGTGTGAATGGGTCTCTACCTGTTTCTCCATACTCCATTCCTTCCAGTCAATTCCAGTATCTACATTTGCTGTGTTAATAGGTCTCTACCGGTTCCTCCATACACCATTCCTTCCAGTCAGTTCCAGTGCATTTGCTGTGTGAACAGTGCCTGCCAGCCCTGTGTCTCCTCCGTGCCTGCCGGCCCTGTGTCTCCTCCGTGCCTGCCTGCCCTGTCTCTCCTCCGTGCCTGCCGGCCCTTTGTCTTCTCCGTGCCTACCGGCCCTGTGTCTCCTCCATGCCTGCCGGCCCTGTGTCTCCTCCGTGCCTGCCAGCCCTGTGTCTCCTCCATGCCTGCCGGCCCTGTGTCTCCTGTGTTCCTGCCAGTCCTGTGTCTCATCCGTGCCACCGTCTCCCCAAGTGGGATCAGCAGCCACAGCCAGACACCACCCTGGAGTGGCATCTGGCAGCTGCCTGCCGCACAAGCCTGACCTCACCATCAGAGGCTACATTGAAGACCGAGGCAGCTGTCCTAGTCACGCCCCTTCTAGGGCAGTCTGGTTTGTGGCACAGTGGGGCAACAACCCCCTGGCTCCAGCCCACCAGTCAGGGCGTGAGCATGACAACACTAAGTGTATGGACTGACAAACATTTCCCCCTGGGGGGTACATATCAATATAGTGTGTAATTTTTTTTTAGGGCATCATAAATACCTTGGAAAACAGTAACGTGGTTTCCTACACAGTTTCTGCTGGAAAGGTGCAGGTTTTTAGTAAAAATCTGGCAGACGAATTGTCAACAAAAGGGGCATGGTGACCACAGGAATGGTAACGTACAGGATTACAGCAGTGGCTATGGGAGGTATGAGATCCAGGATACAGCCTACAGTGATTAGTTGCTTAGCCTGCCCACCACCAATTACCAGAATGTGTTTCATGCCCGTCAGAAGATTGGTGTAACAGATGCGCGTGTGAAGCTCTACATGAAAAATGGCAGTAAAAAATATGTTGCCAAAGACGCATGTGTCTGTATAAATGCCAAAGAGTAACATGTTTGTGAGATGTTCAATTAGAGAAAGCAGTGTTGGAAGAAAACCAAACAAACTGAAGGATGATCGGGAAAAACTAAGTTTAAAGAGGAGTGCACTGTCCGTAACTATCAACACACCCGTGGAACAAGATTCTTCATCTTCAGCCGAACATTACCAATAATATCAAAATGTCACAGCCAAAAATTATTTGTTTTAGTGTAACGAATACTGTTAAAGGATTCCCACTAAACGTAGATAACCACGACCCTGGTAAACATCACATTTCCTCTTTATATGGACGATGATGGTATTGATGACGATTTTGAACTTTACCCATCCGCTCCAAGAACATGAAGATCACAGCTGACAACAATGTTCAAAAAATGCAGTGAATGTCAGGGAATTCATTATCTGTTGGGAAAACTTTCCCTCTTACTAGACTTGTACCAAATGATGCATACACAGCCCTCATGTCTACTCAGCTTGAGATGGTTGAAAGATGATGTATTCCGTTTTGTCCATGTCCACTTTTTGAAAGCGAGCAGAAAAGAAGGATGAAATAGTGGGAAGACTTGGAATTTTGGTCAGTAAGGAGGTGATGTCAGGTACAGATTGATCGATCTTTGTGTCATCGGCGTACTGATGATATTGCAAACCGTGCCATTACATGAGCTGTCCCAGGCCAAAGGTGTAGATGGAGAAGAGTAGGGGTCCTATAACTTAGCCTTGGGGAACACCAAAAGACAAGGGTAGAGGTGAGGAGATTGTGTGGGAGATGAAGACAATGAATGTCCCCATAACAGTCTGTTTTTTTTTTTAAAGACTCTGCCGATAACCCCAAAAAGGACATTGCACCACCGGCCATGTTCGCATTAGCAGGTGTAGCAAACCTACCAGCCTAACCACCAACAGAATGATTATGCACATGGCAGGCAAGCACCCGACTTTGTTGGCCGAACACCAGGCTCCTTGAACAGTGTCTTCGGGTGATACCACTGCTTCTTCCGCTGTTGTGCGTGCAAGCCAATCCCCTGTCCATGGTGCATGCAGAGATGCCTCCTGCCCTGCATCTGTAGTTGCACACAAACTCAACTAGCACCATCAACAAGCACGTCCACGTCCTTGTCCCAGCACAGCATTCAGTTGTCCATACCCCTGTCCTTGGAATGCAAGCATAAATGCGCAGCCAATGCCACATAGGCCACAGTACTAAATTCACACATTTCTCGTCTGCTTGTGCTCAAAATGTTGCATTTTTGGCTCGTGGGAGACGGAAGCTTTATGCAACCTGATGGCCGCGACCGTCGCAAGGTACTCGGTCCCCAGCTGATACAATTTCTCACGGTCTGCCGGCACAGTATTGCACAAGCAAGCAAGTGTCCCACAACAGTACCCTGGCTCTCAACAATGCTGTTACTGGGAAAGTGCACCTAACCATGGACACGTGGACAAGTGCTTGTGGGCAGGGACTGTACATCTCGCTGATTGCACACTGGGTTAACGTAGAGGAAGCAATGACCCAGTCGGACATTGGAAGACCATGTGACAGATGTATGGAGGAGACAAGTTGTGGAAGGCTTTGTATGTCATAGGTAGGGTTTTGAACTGTAGCCTCTGGGCAAGCGGAAGGCAGTAAAGGGCCTGGCAGAGAGGAGAGGCTGGGGAATAATGGAGGGACAGTTGATTATTCGGGCAGCTGAGTTTTGGATAGATTGGAATGGTGCAAGAGTGCTAGAGGGGAGGCCAGAGAGTAGAAAGTTGCAATAGTCGAGGCGGGAGATGATGAGGGCATGCACAAACGTTTTTGCAGTTTCTTGGAATGTACGGACCCGGGGAAATGTTTTAGAGTTGTATTGGGCAGTAGGAGGAGGCAAGGGATTGGATACTTAGCTTGAAAGAGAGGGCAGAGTCGAAGATCACACTGAGGCCCCGAACATGCGGGACTATTTGTCCTGGTGTGCCATCCAGCATTACACTGGCACGTGTTCCAAAACATTACCAGTGCCCTCCACAATTCTGTTCCTGGGATAGTGCACCTAACAACAGACACGTGGACAAGTGCTTGTGGTCAGGGACGTTATATCTTGCTGATGGCACACATAGTGGAAGCCGGGACCCATTCCGACCTTTTTATGGTGCACGTCCTCCCAACCCCGAGTATTGCGGGGCCCTGTCAATCTGGGTTGCCCCCACAGTCAACAGCTCCTGCACCAACAATGATAAAAATAATGAAACCAAAAAAACGATCCTGCTCGTGACAAATTGCAATCTACAATCAGGTGGGGGAGATAAAAACTACAGGGTGTATTTACAATGATGTATTTATAATGATGTATTAACAATGATAGTACTGAGGTTAGTCAAAAGTTGTGGAGGCCTGTGGACAAGGAGGAGGAGGAGATCATGTTCAGTTTTGCTCTTGGTGAGGACATGGAAGTATTGACTGTTACCAGTCTTGAACGCATGGCTGACTTTATGTTACGCAGTCTTTCCCATCACCCTTGTGTTCTCAAAATTTAGGGTGACAGGCAATACTGATTGGTGAAACTTCTAGACCCACGCTACAAAGAGAACTTTATATCTCTTATTCCAGAGGCAGACAGGTGTACTAAAATGTTGGAGGACCAGAGGGCCCTTCTTGCAGAATTATTAAAAACATTCCTATCTGAAAACGCTGGCAGCAGAGGTCACAGACACAGTTCGTTGGCAAAGCAAGGAGTACAAGTGAGAGAGACACAATTCCAATCCAGCAGAGGCAGTGGAACACTCGCAGAGTTCTGTGAGAGTTTTCTCAGACCCTCCCATTGCTCTGGCCCTGAGGCGCGGGTGACTCTCACAAGGAGTGCAAAGTTTGAGAAGATGCTGAGATGCTCAGAGAGTACCTTGCTGACGATACCAACGTTCTCTGCCATTCCTCTGTCCCTTATAATTTTTGCTTAGCAAAGCTGATCACATGGCAAGAACTGGCTCTCTCTACTGGCCACGTGGGCTGTACTCTCAAGGTCATGGAGCGCACAGCGCCTCATTCTCTGGTGGTCACTGGGCACACAGCGCCTCGCTCTCTGGCAGTACCGCTTTTAGTAGCGTGGGCCTACGGGAACAGTGCTTTGCAGCGCCAGTACTCTAAGGACTGAGCATGCTGCTCAGCCTCCTATGCGCTGCTTATCCACGCTAAAAATCTCTGCTTTCGTGACTGCTTTTTCTTAAGCTATCACCCCTGCCTATAGGTCACGGGGTCTGTCTGCTTCAGTTCGTCGCAGCATTGGCCCTTCGGTTGCGTAGTGCACTGCCCCCCTTGCTGCTCACACGCTGACAGCTGGGCACTCACTCCTGCTTTGCTTGTTTTTTCACTCAGCTTCCAGCCAAGTTCCCTATCAAAACACATTCCCTCTTCCTGGGTAATTGTGCCTGTCCGTTCCACTATTCCTTCCCCCGGGGAAACAGGGGACGCAGCCTTGACATTTCTGGACCCGGCGCACCACCCGCATTCCCGTCATCCTGAGTACGTAAATATGTGGCCAATCAGTTCTTTAATGCAAGCATCATAGAAGGCATGTTCTAATTTTCAAGAGAAAATTGTACATTCCATCCAGAACAGCTTCACTTTGAAGTACTTTGTGGCTCATATCAGTCCACAAGATGACACTAGTCTCATACTTCAAAATTTTAGTGGTAAATCATTTCCCCACAGATAGGTTGTGTATGCTCTGTCTTCTATAGCATCATTTTGGTGATTAATTTTTCATACCTATTTGCTTCACAATATATTCATCTTCTTCAATGCTTCGGAAAATAATGTTGTCAAAGTGAAATTAAGTTGGTGAACTGTGTTTTAACTGAAATGAGAAAGTAATTGTCATCTTTACTATTTCTACATTGCATGTGCGGCTAACCACCTCATTGATCTTATTTTTTTCTTTGGCAAGAAAACAAACGCTCCATCAATACCACATGCTTTTCCTATTAATTCATCATGCTGGTAAAGTAGAGGTGAGATTAGGGATCTACATAACATCTGTTTACTGTAGTCAACATGACACTTTAGCAAGACACACTGCGGTCTAGCTACCAATTTGACATAGTTTGTGCATAGCTGAACAGATTTGCGAGAAAATAAAGATTTTTATTCAATAACACCAATATAGTAGAAGTCACATCTACGAACACCACGCTCTACAATTGACACCTCTTTAAATACAGCCGAAATGTCAAAATCTCTAGCTTCTGTTATAGAAACTGCAGGGGCTTCTTTTTTACGTCCTCGTCCAGCAAGTTCCGAATTAGTAGGTGATGGATTGTCAGAATCAGGCCCAGGAACACAAGGCTTCAGTAGTTGCGATTCCTGGCCCCATGCTCTTCCACGTGCTCTTGCTCTGGCTCTTCCAGGCCTGATTCAATCTAGAAGTTTTCGCCTTCGTAATCCAGAGACAGAGTGCAACACTGCCCAAGTATTCACCCTCTGCTTCTCAGACTTTCTATCTGCGCAGTGACTGGCTCTAGGCAGAAGATGATGATGATGTTGAAGGTAGTTGGTGCATTTAAGACACAGTCCTGAAGTAGCCATAGTAACTTGTATTTTTACCGAGATACCACACTGTTCAATATGTGGCTATTGTTTTTATTTTTTCCCAAAAAATAGTGTATAGACCTAGGGTAACAGACAGCAAATACAGTGGAATGTAGACCTGAATTGCTGCAATTTGTAGGCCACAAATAGTTCAGCCTTATGACAGCGATACCAAACTGTTCAATATGTGGGCAGTATTTTTTAAATTTTATGAATTATGAATACCTAATCAGAGCATCACATGAAGACCCCCCCACAGGCAGCCCTGGGTCACGAGTATATCATTATTACAAACTGAAAATAAAGATTAAAGAACAACCACAAGAATGGTTTCACCAACCAAGGTATCATTTTAAGGGCAGAAACACACTAGCGATTAAAAAATCTGTCCGATTTTCATGCAGGAGAGTCGGACCAGTGTAATGCAAATGTCATGCGAGTGTAATGCATTTTTTGTGCGAGTACAATCTGATTTTTCACACCTAACATCCGATTTACATACCAATGCAATGCGATTTTAACATGTGCTTTTACATACAACAGTTCTCTGTATGTAAAAGGTCATGTAAAAATCGCATTGTAATACACAACTATACACATTGTTTTAAAACCAAAAATATTCAAAACACATATAATATATATATATATATATATATATATATAATATACATATATGTAATATATATATATATATATAATAAATATAAACATTATATATAGTACATATATGTAATATAATGCATATATAATATACTAGCTTGGCACTTACGAACTTTTTGCACATTGGTCGTCGGGGGCGCAGGCAATTTCAGAAAAAGGAAGCTGTTCAAATGTAAATTTATTTCATGAGATGATGAACACAGACAGGTGTTTATATATGTAGCTTGGTAATACAATAAATTGGTTTGATAACTAGAGGCCAAAAAATGTCTTCCGTGAATGTGTGGTTTGTTTGGTTCTTTTCCTGCTGAAGGGGCAAGTTTACCTTTCAAATGGTGCATCATCTGTGTGTGTGGGGTGAAGTAATCCGTGAAAAAGCAGTGCATGTTTACAAATGTGTTTGCATATGTGACTCACTATTTGTGTGTGTGGGTTGAAGTAATCACCGAAAAAGCAGTGCATGTATACAAATGTGTTTGTATATGTGACTCACCTGCAGTGAAGTGTTCAATCCTCTAATGTGCCTGAAATAGGCTGGGCAAGCACTTGAGCAAGCTGGAAAGACCCCAAGGCAAATGTTTGGATTTGTTTGTGATGTCTGTAAGCAGCTTTGTGGTAGTGTGCTTTGGGGTAGTGTGCTGCCACCTACAGGTAATTTGACCTTTCAAATGGTGTATCATTTGTTTGTGTGGGTGGAGTATGAACGAAGCAAGTGTGCAATTCAGTAGGCAGTGCATGTTTACAAATGTGTTTGCATATGTGCCTCACCTGCATTGAATGTTGCAATCCTCCAATTTGGATAAAAAAAGCTGGGCAAGCAGTTCGGCGAGCTGGAAAGCCCCCAGGCAAATGTTTGGTTTTGTTTGTGATGTCTGTAAGCAGCTTTGTGGTAGTGTGCTTTCGAGTACTGTGGTGCCACCTGCTCGTCATTTTCCTTACTGCATGTTTATGAAAATTAATGTTTAAACTGTATTTGTGATTGAATCGTGGATGTGTGGTTTGTTTGACTATTTTCTTGCTGAAGGGGGCAACTTTACCTTTCAAATGGTGTATCATTTGTGTGTGTGGGTGCAGTATGAACGGAGATACAAAGTAATTACTGAAAAACAGTGATTAGAAATAATAGAATAAATATATATAATGTATAATATATATAATATAAATATATAATATATATACATTTATAATATATATAATATATTGACAACTTTCCATTATTAACCTGGCTTAATGTCACCTTACAATAGCAAGGTGACATGAACCCCTTATTACCTCATATGCCACCAATACACTGCAGTGGGAAGAGAGAGGCTAAGTGCCTCTGTTAGATGCGCCTTTTCTGGGGTGGCTGGGGGCAGATGTTTTAGTTGGGGGGGCAAAAACCATGGTCCCTTTCTAGGCTCTTAACCCCTTAACGACCAAGCCATTTTGTAGGTTAAAGACCAGGCCAATTTTTACAATTCTGACCACTGTCTCTTTATGAGGTTATAACTCTGGAACGCTTCAACGGATCTTGGCGATTCTGAGATTGTTTTCTCGAGACATATGTACTTCATGATAGTGGTAAAATTTCTTCAATATAACTTGCGTTTATTTATGAAAAAAACGGAAATATGGCAAAAATTTTGAAAATTTTGCAATTTTCAAACTTTTAATTTTTATGCCATTAAATCAGAGAGATATGTCACAAAAATTAGTTAATAAATAACATTTCCCACATGTCTACTTTACATCAGCACAATTTTGGAAACCAAAATTTTTTTTTGTTAGGAAGTTATAAGTGTTAAAAGTTGACCAGCAATTTCTCATTTTTCCAACAAAATTTACAAAATCATTTTTTTTAGGGGCCACCTCACATTTGAAGTGAATTTGAGGGGTCAATATGACAGAAAATACCCAAAAGTGACACCATTCTAAAAACTGCACCCCTCAACGTGTTCAAAGCCACATTCAAGAAGTTTATTAACCCTTTAGGTACTTCACAAGAATTGAAGCAATGTGGAAGGAAAAAATTAACATTTAACTTTTTTTCCCAAAATTTTCTTTCGACACAATTTTTTAAAATTTTGTCAAGGGTATCAGTAGAAAATGAACCACAATATTTGTTGTACAATTTCTCCTGAGTACAGCGATACCCCATGTGTGGGGTAAACCACTATTTGGGCGCATGGCAGAGCTCGGAAGGGAAGCAGCGCCATTTGACTTTTTTGGCTGGAATTGAGATTGGACGCCATGTCGCATTTGGAGAGTCCCTGTGTGCCTAAACAGTGGAAACCCCCCACAAGTGACCCCATTTTGGAAACTAGACCCCCCAAGTAACTTATCTAAATGTGTAGTGAGAGCTTTGAACCCCCAAGGGCTTCACAGAAGGTTATAACGTAGAGCCGTAAAATTAAAAAATCATATTTTTTCCACAAAAATTATCTTTTCATCCCAATTTTTATTTTCCAAAGGATAAAAGGACCCCAAAAGTTATTGTGCAATTAGTCCTGAGTACGCTGATACCCCATATGTGGGGGTAAACCACTATTTGGGTGCATGGCAGAGCTCGGAAGGGAAGCAGCGCCATTTGACTTTTTTGGCTGGAATTGAGATTGGACGCCATGTCGCATTTGGAGAGCCCCTGTGTGCCTAAACAGTGGAAACCCCCACAAGTAACCCCATTTTGGAAACTAGACCCCCCAAGGAACTTATCTAGATGTGTAGTGAGAGCTTTGAACCCCCAAGGGCTTCACAGAAGGTTATAACGTAGAGCCGTAAAATTAAAAAATCATATTTTTTCCACAAAAATGATCTTTTCATCCCAATTTTTATTTTCCAAAGGATAAAAGGACCCCAAAAGTTATTGTGCAATTAGTCCTGAGTACGCTGATACCCCATATGTGGGGGTAAACCACTATTTGGGTGCATGGCAGAGCTCGGAAGGGAAGCAGCGCCATTTGACTTTTTTGGCTGGAATTGAGATTGGACGCCATGTCGATTTGGAGAGCCCCTGTGTGCCTAAACAGTGGAAACCCCCAAAGTAACCCCATTTTGGAAACTAGACCCCCCAAGGAACTTATCTAGATGTGTGGTGAGAGCTTTGAACCCCCAAGGGCTTCACAGAAGGTTATAACGTAGAGCTGTAAAATTAAAAAATCATATCTTTTCCACTAAAATGATCTTTCCACCCCCAATTTTTATTTTCCAAAGGGTAAAAGGACCCCAAAAGTTATTGTGCAATTTGTCCTGAGTACGCTTATACCGCATATGTGGGGGTAAACCACTATTTGGGCGCATGGCAGAGCTTGGAAGGGAAGCAGCGCCATTTGACTTTTTTGGCTGGAATTGAGATTGGACGCCATGTCGCATTTGGAGAGTCCATGTGTGCCTAAACAGTGGAAACCCCCCACAAGTGACTCCATTTTGGAAACTAGACCCCCCAAGGAACTTATCTAGATGTGTGGTGAAAGCTTTGAACCCCAAGGGCTTCACAGAAGGTTATAACGTAGAGCAGTAAAATTAAAAAATCATATCTTTTCCACAAAAATGATCTTTCCACCCCAATTGTTATTTTCCAAAGGGTAACAGGACCCCAAAAGTTATTGTGCAATTTGTCCTGAGTACGCTGATACCCCATATGTGGGGGTAAACCACTATTTTGACGCATGGCAGAGCTGGAAAGGGAAGGAGCGCCTTTTTCAAATGCAGATTTTGATGGAATGGTCTGCGGTGTCATGTCACGTTTGGAAAGCCCCTGATGTGCCTAAACAGTAGAAACCCCCCACAAGTGACTCCATTTTGGAAACTAGACCCCCCAAGGAACTTATCTAGATGTGTGGTGAGCACTTTGAACCCCAAGTGCTTCACAGAAGTTTATAACGTAGAGCCGTGAAAATAAAAATATCATATTTTTTTCCACAAAAATAATCTTTTTGCCCCCAAATTTTTATTTTTTAAGGGTAACAGGAGAAATAGGACCCCAAAAGCTATTGTGCAATTTGTCCTGAGTACGCTGATATCCCATATGTGGGGGGAACCACTATTTTGACGCATGGCAGAGCTCGGAAGGGAAGGAGCACCGTTTTTAAATGCAGATTTTGATGGAATGGTCTGCGGGTGTCATGTCACGTTTGGAAAGCCCCTGATGTGCCTAAACAGTAGAAACCCCCCACAAGTGACTCCATTTTGGAAACTAGACCCCCCAAGGAACTTATCTAGATGTGTGGTGAGCACTTTGAACCCCCTAGTGCTTCACAGAAGTTTATAACGTAGAGCCGTGAAAATAAAAAAATCATATTTTTTTCCACAAAAATAATATTTTTGCCCCCAAATTTTTATTTTTATAAGGGTAACAGGAGAAATAGGACCCCAAAAGCTATTGTGCAATTTGTCCTGAGTACGCTGATATCCCATATGTGGGGGGGAACCACTATTTTGACGCATGGCAGAGCTCGGAAGGGAAGGAGCACCGTTTTTAAATGCAGATTTTGATGGAATGGTCTGCGGGTGTCATGTCACGTTTGGAAAGCCCCTGATGTGCCTAAACAGTAGAAACCCCCACAAGTGACTCCATTTTGGAAACTAGACCCCCCCAAGGAACTTATCTAGATGTGTGGTGAGCACTTTGAACCCCCAAGGGCTTCACAGAAGTTTATAACGTAGAGCCGTGAAAATAAAAATATCATATTTTTTTTCACAAAAATAATCTTTTTGCCCCAAATTTTTATTTTTCTAAGGGTAACAGGAGAAATAGGACCCCAAAAGCTATTGTGCATTTTGTCCTGAGTACGCTGATACCCCATATGTGGGGGGGAACCACTGTGATCGCCTTACTGCGATCTTTGGAGGCACAATGAACAAATCCACAAAAGGTGAAGAATTGTTTTTCTTTTTTGCGCCGTTCCTCGTGCGGTATTAGTGATTAGGCGACTTTATTCCTCGGATCGGTGCGATTACAGCGATACCAGATTTATACTCTTTTTTCATGTTAGCTTCTGTTACACACTAAAAGATGCTTTTTTTTGGAATAATTTTTTGTAAGAAATTTTTGCATCGCCGTATTTTGAGAGCTATAATTTTTCCATATTTCGGCCGACAGAGTTATCTATAGGCTTATTTTTTGCGGGACGAGCTGACGTTTTTATTGGTACCATATTCAGGTACATAACGTTTTTTGATCGTTTCCTATTCCGATTTTTGTGGAATCAGAATGAACAAAAACCAGCAATTCAGGAATTGTTTTTTTTTTTTTTTTTTCCTCCGTTCCGTGTGTGGTAAAATTCATAAAGCAGCTTTATTCTTCGGGTCACTACGGTTACGGCGATTCCTCATTTATATATTTTTTTTTATGTTTTGGCGTTTTTTACACAATAAAAAATTTTATAGAAAAAATAATTATTTTTGCATCAGTTTATTCCACGAGCTATAACTTTTTTATTTTTTCGCTGATGATGCTGTATAGCGGCTTGTTTTTTGCGGGACAAGATGACGTTTTCAGCGGTACTATGATTATTTATATCTGACTTTTTGATCGCGTGTTATTGCACTTTTTCCAAGCGGTATAATGATACCGCTTGGAAAAAGTATAATTTACTACTTTTTTGTGTTTTTTTTTTACGGCTTTCACTGAAGGGGTTAACTAGGGTTACGCTTTTATAGATGGGATTTTTACGGACGTGGTGATAAAAATAAAAATGTGTATTTTTTAGGGGATTTTTTTTAATTATTTTTTAATATTTCTTTTACAATTTTTTTAAAAAAATGATTTCTTTTAACTTGTCCCTTTATGGGACTTTCACTTTTTTTACTTTTTATTGCAGTTACAATGCATTGCAATGCTCTGGCATTGCAATGCATTGTACCTATGGGGAAAGCTGCTGTGACATGATCACAGCAGCTTCCCGTAGCTAGATGACCCTGAGGTTGTCATGACAACCCCTGGGTCATCAAGGCAGAGATCAGGCCCTGCAAATACATTGCGGTGGCGCTGATCTGAGGCAGAGGGAGCTCCCGACCCTCTGCCTCCCCCCCTGAGCTCTGCGATCGCGCTCGATCGCAGCAGTCAGGGGGTTAACAGCCAGGGGCGGTGGGGGCTCTGCTCCTGGCTGTCAGTGCAGGAAGCCTGGCCACTGCAGCGCCGGCTCCTGCACTGATCGCGCTGGGGAAGCTGAAATTTCAGCTTCTCCTGCGCGATCGCTTCTGTGTTTGGTCAGTCAGATTGACTGACCAATCACAGCGCTGTGGGTGCGGGGACCGACGGCAAAGGTCCCCGCACCGCTTGCCGTGCCTGTCAGCTGTCTGTGACAGCTGTCGGCACTGATCTACCACTGCGTGTTTACACGCAGTGGTAGATCAAAGCCATGACGTGCAGAGTCCGTCCTGGTGCCGGAACTGGCACCTTGCCATGACGGACTCTGCACGTCAGTGGACATTAAGGGGTTAATATCTGCCCTCAGTCACTGGCTTTCCATCTCTGGGGGGAGCCCACGCAGTTATTTTCCATGGATAAATACTGTCATTTTACACCTACATGTCCAAACTTTTACACACATACGCTAATAAAATTAGTAGTCAGGGACATATATAAATCAAAATGATATGCAAAGGTTGACTGTATGTAAACCATATGTCATATCCTGTCGGGTTCTGCAATGATTTTACAGAAGCTGACAATTGAATTATCGCCTATTCTGCTATCTATTTCTCTATGAAATATAAAGATATATATATACTGTATGTGTGTCACTGACATATATATATATATATATATATATATATATACACACCTATTCTATGTGTATATATGTATTCTATCTTTTATATTTTAACATGTCAGTCTGATTTTACTGAGTAGCAGCACATGAATTGCCGGCTTTTCAAAGGATACCGCTATGTAAAAATCGCACAGCACTCGCATGGTATAATTGGTGTGCGAGTGAGATTTTTTTTATTGCACCCATTGACTTCTATTGCGGATATCCGATCCGATGCAATCCAATTTGCGATTACAATCGCAGCATGCTGCTATTTTTTCCAGCCCGATCTTGATCCGATCCGAGCTGGAATAAAAAACGCAGATGAAGACACCATCATAGATTAACCCCTCTCTGACATTAGACGTACTATCCCGTCCATAAAACCCGTGCCATTCTGCCCATGGACGGGATAGTACGTCATAGGCGATCAGCTGCGCTCCTGAGGGGAGCGCAGCTACTCGCCGCCGGGTGTCAGCTGATTATCACAGCTGACACCCGTGACTGTGTGTCAGGAGCGGTCACGGACCGCTCCCGGAACATTAACCCCTAGCACACCGCGATCAAACATGATCGCGGTGTACTGGGGGCACAGGGGAGGATCGCGCAGGGTGGGGGCTCCCTGCGCGCCCCCCTGAGACCCTCAGACCAGCGCGATGTGATCGCGCTGTTCTGAGGGCTTCCTCCCTCCCAGGACCCGGATCCAAGATGGCGCCGGGGTCCTGGAGGGAGGCGGCTTCCTCAGTGCCTGCTGAGAGCAGGCACTGAGAAGCCTGCAGCTATGCCTGAGCGATCGCTGGTGTGACAGAGTGCTGTGCTCACTGTCACACCAGCGATTTGATAAAATACAGTGATATCCCACCCTGGGACAAATTAAAAAAGTTAAAAAAATAAAAATAAACATGTCTATAAAAAAAAATTCAAAATAAATAAAAAAAAATATATATATTCCCCAATAAATTCATTTCTTCCTGTAAATAAAAAAAACAAAACAATAAAAGTACACATATTTGGTATCGCCGCGTCCGTAACAACCCCCCCTATAAAACTGTCCCACTAGTTAACCCCTTTAGTGAACCCCTTAAAAAAAAAAAAAAAACGAAGCAAAAAATCAATGCTTTATCATCATACCGCCGAACAAAAAGTGGAATAACGCGCGATCAAAAAGACCGATATAAATAAACATGGTACCGTTGAAAACGTCATCTTGTCCCGCAAAAAACGAGCTGCAATACAGCATCATCAGCGAAAAAAAAAAAAGTTATAGCTCGCAGAATAAAGCGATGCAAAATAATTATTTTTTATATAAAATTGTTTTTATTCTATAAAAGCGCCAAAACATAAAAAAATGATATAAATGAGGTATCGCCATAATCGTACTGACCCGAAGAATAAAACTTCTTTATCAATTTTACCACACGGGAACAATAAAAACGCCTCCCCCAAAAGAAATTCATGAATTGCTGATTTTTGTTCATTCTAACCTCCCAAAAATCGAAATAAAAAGCGATCAAAAAATGTTCACCTGCTCAAAAATGGTAAAATAAAAACGTCAACTCGTACCGCAAAAAATAAGACCTCACATGACTCTGTGGGCCAAAATATGCAAAAATTATAGCTCTCAAAATGTGGCGATGCAAAAAACTATTTTTGCAATAAAAAGCGTCTTTTAGCGTGACAGCTGCCAATCATAAAAACCCGCTATAAATAGTAAATCAAACCCCCCTTTATCACCACCTTAGTTAGGGAAAAATAATAAAATTAAAAAAATGTATTTATTTCCATTTTCCCATTAGGGTTAGGGTTAGGGTTGCGGCTAAATTTAGGGTTAGGGTTGGCGCTAAAGTTAGGATTAGGGTTATGGTTGGGATTAGGGGTGTGTTAGGGTTAGGTTTGTGGTTAGGGTTGGGACTAGGGTTAGGGGTGTGTTGGGGTTAGGGTTGGAGTTAGAATTGGGGGGTTTCCGCTGTTTAGGCACATCAGGGGCTCTCCAAATGTGACATGGCTAGAGTTGAGCGATACTTTCCGATATCCAAAAGTATCGGAATCGGAATGGTATCGCCGATAACCAAAAAATATCGGCGATACCCGATACCGATACCGGAAATCCAATGTAAGTCTATGGGAACAAAATATCAGAATTAAAAAAAACCCATTCTTGCCTTGTTGGTTAATTGTACATGAAGGAAAACAACAAAGAGTAATGTAGAATGTATTGGGGAAGGTTGAGGAGACATTAAAGGCATAGATGTTTAACCCAATCAAATGGAATAGCATAAATATTTTTTTTTTTAAAGATGTTCGATTGACGAAGAAATTGACAATGTTGTTAACGTTTTTTCTATTTTGGCAAATATGTATATTTCACAACTTCCATGCTCTACACCTTTTTAACTTTTGACACACTTTCTCCTTCATAATCTTCAGCAGCATCATCTTTTTCATCAAATTATTCTTCATCTTCACCTTCTTTATCTTCTTCTTAAACTTCTTGCTATTCATCTTTTTGTTAACATTACTCATATTCTTGTTATTAAACTATTATTCTTATTCATATTGTACTTCATCTTCTTCATCATATTCTTATTTGTGACAGAGAATCCTGTACTTGTAATCTGTCAAAGTATGAATTTTTCATCCTTCCGTTCTTGCTGTCACAAAAGATTTAAATTACAACAGTATTTGTCCGTGTTGCAGTTTAGCCTGCAGCAGCAGGCATTTTCCAGGGGCACCACGAGGGAGGAACGGACTCACCCCCATACACTGCTTAGTCTTCTTCTGCTTATAATTTAGAGCATATATTTTGCTCTTCATTTTGGTCTTATACTTCATGTTCTTCTGCTTTTTGATCTTCTGCTTACTGTTCTTAAGTCTCTTGTTCTGTATCTTGTAGTTTGTCTTAACCTTCTTAGTCCTGTTTGGTAATCTTTTATTTCTTCTTTGTGATGGTGTTTAGGCTGGTTGGCTTGATGCTCGTCGTCCTTGTGGTCGTCATCTTCTTCGGGGTGGTCATCAGGGTCGTCGTCTTAATTGTTGGAGATCCAGAGTGATTACCCAAAAAAGCATTGAAAAAATCTTCAATTTGTAAATGTAGCAGAAGGTACAAGAGTCAATGCAAGTAACGAGGACCAGCTGACTGTGCTGGAACCCGGAGGGGCAGCAGAAGGAAAAGAGCCAATGGCACAACCGAGGACCAGCTGACGTTACTGGGACACGGTTACTAAGCAGGAGGTACCTGTGCTCCAAAGCACTACCAAGGACCAGCAGACGTTGCTGGAACTCGGATACCGAGATGGAGGCACCTAGGCCAAAGGCACTGCGGAGAGAAGTCAGACGAGTACGGGAACTGCTGTGGACGGGTAGCAGAAGGAAAGAGCCAATGGCAAACGAGGACCAGCTGACGTACTGGAACCGGAGCTAAGCAGAAGGAACAGAGCCAATGGCACACCGAGGACCAGCTGACGTTCTGGGAACCGGTACCTAAGAGGAGGACCTGTGCTCCAAAGCACTACCGAGACCAGCAGACGTTGCTGGAACTCGGATACGAGATGGAGGTACTAGGCCAAGCATGACGAGGACCAGCTGACGGTACTGGAACCCGGGGGTAGCAGAAGGAACATGGAAATTTAAGTTGACAGGCGCGAGCTGCGCGTTACGAATCCACAGTACTACAGTGGGTGATTGTCCTATGTCACAACGGAAACAGCCTTATTTGCATATCCGCAGCACACATAGGAAGCACCTAAACTCCAAGCACCATAGAGTCGGCTAACCCGACCGCAACACGACAGGACAACTTATTGGAGGCTAAGTGACGTTTACACTGACAGGAAACAGATGGCATGTTTTAACCAGTCTGGGCAGGAGTGAGTACCCGTGCCAATGACACTTCCGAGCAACAACTGGCGGTGTTGAAGCCCAGGGATGAGAAGACAACAGGGTGGAGGCAGCATGACTTTTTGCCGTTCACACAGCAGGGGAACAGCTGACATTACTGAACCCCAGTAACACAGGAGCAAGTGTTGACTGTGCTAACAGCACTTCCGAGCAACAACTGGCGGTGTTGTGCCCAGGGATGAGAAGAGAACATGGTGGAGGCAGCAGGACTTTTTGCCGTTCACACAGCAGGGGAACAGCTGACATTACTGAACCCCAGTAACACAGGAGCAAGTGTTCACTGTGCTAACAGCACTTCTGAGCAACAACTGGCGGTGTTGTAGCCCAGGAATGAGAAGAGAACATGGTGGAGGCAGCAGGACTTTTTGCCGTTCACACAGCAGGGAACAGCTGACATTACTGAACCCCAGTAACACAGGAGCAAGTGTTGACTGTGCTAACAGCACTTCCGAGCAACAACTGGCGGTGTTTTAGCCCAGGAATGAGAAGAGAACATGGTGGAGGCAGCAGGACTTTTTGCCGTTCACACAGCAGGGGAACAGCTGACATTACTGAACCCCAGTAACACAGGAGCAAGTGTTCACTGTGCTAACAGCACTTCGAGCAACAACTGGCGGTGTTGTAGCCCAGGAATGAGAAGAAAACATGGTGGAGGCAGCAGGACTTTTTGCGTTCACACAGCAGGGGAACAGCTGACATTACTGAACCCCAGTAACACAGGAGCAAGTGTTGACTGTGCTAACAGCACTTCCGAGCAACAACTGGCGGTGTTGTAGCCCAGGAATGAGAAGAGAACATGGTGGAGGCAGCAGGACTTTTTGCCGTTCACACAGCAGGGGAACAGCTGACATTACTGAACCCCAGTAACACAGGAGCAAGTGTTCACTGTGCTAACAGCACTTCCGAGCAACAACTGGCGGTGTTGTAGCCCAGGAATGAGAAGAGAACATGGTGGAGGCAGCAGGACTTTTTGCCGTTCACACAGCAGGGGAACAGCTGACATTACTGAACCCCAGTAACACAGGAGCAAGTGTTGACTGTGCTAACAGCACTTCCGAGCAACAACTGGCGGTGTTGTAGCCCAGGAATGAGAAGAGAACATGGTGGAGGCAGCAGGACTTTTTGCCATTCACACAGCAGGGGAACAGCTGACATTACTGAACCCCAGTAACACAGGAGCAAGTGTTGACTGTGCTAACAGCACTTCCGAGCAACAACTGGCGGTGTTGTAGCCCAGGGATGAGAAGAGAACATGGTGGAGGCAGCAGGACTTTTTGCTGTTCACACAGCAGGGGAACAGCTGACATTACTGAACCCCAGTAACACAGGAGCAAGTGTTGACTGTGCTAACAGCACTTCTGAGCAACAACTGGCGGTGTTGTAGCCCAGGGATGAGAAGAGAACATGGTGGAGGCAGCAGGACTTTTTGCTGTTCACACAGCAGGGGAACAGCTGACATTACTGAACCCCAGTAACACAGGAGCAAGTGTGACTGTGCTAACAGCACTTCCGAGCAACGACTGGCGGTGTTGTAGCCCAGGGATGATAAGAGAACATGGTGGAGGCAGCAGGACTTTTTGCCGTTCACACAGCAGGGGAACAGCTGACATTACTGAACCCCAGTAACACAGGAGCAAGTGTTGACTGTGCTAACAGCACTTCCGAGCAACAAATGGCGGTGTTGTAGCCCAGGGATGAGAAGAGAACATGGTGGAGGCAGCAGGACTTTTTGCTGTTCACACAGCAGGGGAACAGCTGACATTACTGAACCCCAGTAACACAGGAGCAAGTGTAGACTGTGCTAACAGCACTTCCGAGCAACAACTGGTGGTGTTGTAGCCCAAGGGATGAGAAGAGAACATGGTGGAGGCAGCAGGACTTTTTGCTGTTCACACAGCAGGGGAACAGCTGACATTACTGAACCCCAGTAACACAGGAGCAAGTGTAGACTGTGCTAACAGCACTTCCGAGCAACAACTGGCGGTGTTGTAGCCCAAGGGATGAGAAGAGAACATGGTGGAGGCAGCAGGACTTTTTGCTGTTCACACAGCAGGGGAACAGCTGACATTACTGAACCCCAGTAACACAGGAGCAAGTGTTGACTGTGCTAACAGCACTTCCGAGCAACAACTGGCGGTGTTGTAGCCCAGGGATGAGAAGAGAACATGGTGGAGGCAGCAGGACTTTTTGCTGTTCACACAGCAGGGGAACAGCTGACATTACTGAACCCCAGTAACACAGGAGCAAGTGTTCACTGTGCTAACAGCACTTCCGAGCAACAACTGGCGGTGTTGTAGCCCAGGAATGAGAAGAGAACATGGTGGATGCAGCAGGACTTTTTGCCATTCACACAGCAGGGGAACAGCTGACATTACTGAACCCCAGTAACACAGGAGCAAGTGTTCACTGCGCTAACAGCACTTCCGAGCAACAACTGGCGGTGTTGTAGCCCAGGAATGAGAAGAGAACATGGTGGAGGCAGGAGGACTTTTTGCCGTTCATACAGCAGGGGAACAGTTGACATTACTGAACCCCAGTAACACAGGAGCAAGTGTTCACTGCGCTAACAGCACTTCCGAGCAACAACTGGCGGTGTTGGAGCCCAGGGTCAAGGAGGATGTTTAAATACTATATCAAGTATTTTCCTTGTTACGTGTCAATTAAAAATGTCTATACTCCAAACAAGAGAAATATAAACCTTTAGTACCATAAGATGATGATTTTACTTAAAAAAATATATGTAAATTAATAATTTACAAACATAAACGCATACATTAACATGTTGAAAAGCAATGCAAACCACAATTAAAATAGGTTAAATCATCTGCTATACGGTTTAAAATAAAAGCATACAAGTACATATCAGAATCCATTAATGATGGCTAAGTAACAGTATGTACACCATTTTTATTGTGTAGACAATGAATGGCTGACTTAAAAACATAATCAGCATTACAAGTTATCTTTGACATTCATAAAACTTTACATTTGGTGAATAATATCACTAAAAAATTTTTAAAAATATCTAAAATTTCCATCATGTAATACTGATAATATGTGCCAATCATTTATATTAAGAAACAAAAAATTTAAAAAGTGCATAGTGCAGAGTGAAAACAGATATTTATGCCTGACTGTGGACTTGCAAGCATGACAACGGATAGATAAGGTATGTATAGATGAGACTGCATAGCCACAGATTGTGAATGGCGATGTAATACTGTACCTCAATAAAGTGTGCGTTACTACTACATCCTTTTTTTTATATAGCTTTATAAAAAGTTACGTGCATGTATGGTTGCGCCTTTGTTTGGACGCACAGACTGGCTTCCTGCTGTGACGCGTTGGGTATTGGAGCGTCTGTACGTCTTATGACGCAGACTAACATTCACGGTGCGCATCGTTCATCATCGCAAGCGTACCGACAACACAAAGGCGTTGTCATGACTGCTTTACTCAGTAAACATGCACCTATGATGAAACATACACGCATGTGCCCTATTACATAACAAGCTACAAGAAAAACGAGTGTGAGGTGTGACACAGCTGTTTTGTTAAGGTACAGTATTATATCGACATTGTACAGGTGTCGCTATTCAGTCTGATAAATAGATATAATTCACCTATTCTATCAGTTGTCGTTCTTTCAGCACCACTTACAGGTATATATTTTGCTATTGTGACTATGCACTATTGACTTTACCAAGGTAATGCATGATTTTTGTTAGCGATTATCATGTTTACATGAAGGACCTTTATGATATGGGCTGTTAACTTTCTAATTAAATATGTATTTTTTAAAATGACACAAATATAAGTAATGTTGAAGAGGACTATTCCTACATGCATTGTTTGCACAATATTACAGGTGTACATCACGTCCCTTAATCAACATTGGATTATTATATTTACTTGTATGCTTTTATTTAAAAGGCAAGAACACTGAAGTATAACCTTCGCACTGCAGCAGTTGTCAAAGTTCAACCCACATTATGCACTTCCAACATTGCAGAATTTGAGTCATGATGTGAGTTGGATTTGTCTAAGCTATGGAGTGACAAGGTTGACCATCAGTATCCTATAGCATAAGTAGGCTTTTGTGTTTGCATTTGTTTTCGACATGTGCATATCTGTAATAATATGTCACAATTATTTTGTAACAGATTTGTGACAAAGACTAATCATTTTATGGTTTTAAAGTTGACGTTTCAAATGTTTACAGCTTAGAAATCAGGGTGTAGCCTCATATCTATGTGTAGCACTAGACACTTTGAGATGTCATGTTTTTTTCACCATGATTAGGTAGCTAGCAGTAATTTTTGCCGGACACACAGCAGGGGAACAGCAGGCGTTACTGAACCCACAAACACATCAGCGATTGTTTTCATCTGTGCATCTAACACTTCTGAGCAGCAACTGGCGGTGTTGAAGCCCAGGGTCAAGGAGGGTGTAGGCAGAGGCCTAGTATGAGATGTTTGAAGTTGAAGTTGTAGTTAGCAGCAGTAATTTTTGCCAGACACACAGCAGGGGAACAGCAGGCGTTACTGAACCCCACAAACACATCAGCGATTGTTTTCATCTGTGCATCTAACACTTCTGAGCAGCAACTGGCGGTGTTGAAGCCCAGGGTCAAGGAGGGTGTAGGCAGAGTCCTAGTATGAGATGTTTGAAGTTGAAGTTGTAGTTAGCAGCAGTAATTTTTGCCAGACACACAGCAGGGAAACAGCAGGCGTTACTGAACCCCACAAACACATCAGCGATTGTTTTCATCTGTGCATCTAACACTTCTGAGCAGCAACTGGCGGTGTTGAAGCTCAGGGTCAAGGAGGGTGTAGGCAGAGGCCTAGTATGAGATGTTTGAAGTTGAAGTTGTAGTTAGCAGCAGTAATTTTTGCCAGACACACAGCAGGGGAACAGCAGGCGTTACTGAACCCCACAAACACATTAGCGATTGTTTTCATCTGTGCATCTAACACTTCTGAGCAGCAACTGGCGGTGTTGAAGCCCAGGGACAAGGAGGGTGTAGGCATAAAATATTGAGTTATTGCCTTGTTACGTGGCCATTGCAAATGTATGTACTTCAAACAAGAATAAATAAAGTTTTACTAGGACAATAAAATGATGAATTTCAATTCCAAGAATAGAAAAATATTTATACTTGAGAGTCCTCTGTGGTTGATACCGTTTAATGGCTAACTGAAAATATGGTAACAAATTCAAAGCTTTCGAGACTACTCAGGTCTCTTCATCAGTCTAAGACTAAAAAAAAAAAATGAAGAATCACATATTTCTACACACAACAGGACACAGGAATAGGTAAGACAAGTGAGGGAGGGACAAGTGAGGGGAGACCGGCCAAAAAATGAGAACAAGGATGAATTATCAGCGCCACACAATAAGAGAAAAAATAATGGATTTACCTGTGGCAAAACAATTTTGTATGCCCGGTCATAGCATGATGGATATGGAATTACTGGTATTAAAATATAACTTAAAATATGAGAAAGATACAAAGGTTTCAGAATATAAGCTCATCATGACCTTTGACACTGTTAGTGATGGAATGAATAGATCACTCAGATTTATGTCATTCTATATCAATTAAGGAATCTGCGTCTCTGCCCTTCCAGGGGCATGAAAACACAAAACCAGACCCCAATCAGAGGGCAATAAAACTTTCTATCCTTATCTAGGAACTGTTACAATATTTATGTTCATCCCTCTGTGATAATGAGAGTTCTGCTACACGTCACTTACTTGTCTTACCTATTTCACTATTCCTGTGTCCTGTTGTGTATAGAAATATGTGATGCTTCATTTTTTGTTTTAGTCTTTGCCTGATGAAGAGACGTGAGTAGCCTCGAAAGCTTGCAATTTGTTACCATCTTTTCAGTTATCCATTAAAAGGTAGCAACCACTGCGGACTCTCAAGTCTAAATATTTTTCTATCTACTGGCTAACACGGTACGAAGATACACATGTTTCCTAACTTCAAGAATAAAAATAAAGACACTGCAAATATAAACGCATATATGCACATGCCAACAAGAAATGGAACAACACACCACCCAAAAAATTGATTACAAAATATAGTGTTGTAAATTTAAGAATAAAAGTCCATTTTTGTATTTATGAATAATGCTTAAGGAACGCTATGTTAAACCATAACATAGTGAAGACAATGGATTTTGTAATAGTCACTCATCATCATCATCATTGCAATTTAGATGTGACAGTCACAGACATTTCAATTATTTAAGTTAATAAAATCGTTACTTTGTACAGCATGTATGACATGTCCAGCATGGACTCATCAATGTGATGACACAATAATGTACGATAAAAAATAACCATTTAAAAAAACATAATGCATTGTCACAATTTAAGTGTGTGCCTGCAAGTGTAGGTGAAACAAAGGCTACGGATAGCAAAGGTATATTCTATGTCTGTATCAGACAGTGGACAGCCTCTGTTGGGTAATAGCGATGTTATACTGTACGTCAATAAAGTCTGCGGCTGCAATCATGCATTTTTTGCTTGTACAGTGTTGAAGAGGGTAAAAGCATGTCTGGTTGCGCAAGGCTTTATCCGTCAACACTACCTTCCTACTGTCACGCGTAGGGTAGGGTAGCGTGTGTCAATTAGATGACTCTATAAAATGTGACGTTACGCAGCGTTATTGCGCCCTAGGGACGCCAAAAATACGACAGCAGTAATCATTTACTGTCTAATACTCCACCTATGACCACCAAAAAAAGAACGTTCCCTCTTTAACAATCTACAAGACTAACAAGCATAATGGTTGACGCTGACTTTATTGAGGTACAGTATTACATCGACATTGTCCATGAGTAACTATGCACTGTGATACCTATATACCATTATTAATTTATATCTGTTGTGGTTGTTTCAACAGCACTTGCAGGTATAACTACCTATTGTTAGTATGCATGATGCACTTTCTAGATGTAATAATTTATTATTGCACATTATTACCAGGTTTACATGCTGGCCATTTCATATATGGTGTGTGAAGTTACAGTTGGCATCAGTATGTGTATTTTATAATGTCTGTCATAAATAAAACTCGTGATGATGATGATGAGAATTTTATGATTCGTACATCCATTGACTGCATTATCTTACAGGTACAGATAAAGTTCCTTAAAAAGCATTAATTGATAAGTATGAATTGTACTTTTATGCATTAATTTCAAAAAGTGAACACTATGTTTTAGTTTTTGTTACCATTTCTAATAGACATGTGCAGATATGCGCTGTGATGACAAATTATTATTTGTCCATATTTGTCATAAAAATTTATCATTCTAGGCCTGGAAAACTTCACAATTTCATGTTTTAAGCATAACAATCAGGGTGACGGCTCTTCCCTATTTGGAGCATGTTCGACATGGGTTTTTCTGTGCATGTGTAGGGAACAGGAGACTTCTTGCCGGACACACAGCAGGGGAACAGCTGGCGTTACTGAACCCCACTAACACTATAGCTTGTGTATTGGTCTGTGGACACGACACTTCTGAGCAGCAACTGGCAGTGTTGTAGCCCAGGGAGTAGAGTTCAGGTGGTAGAAAGATGAACATAACAGGAGACATGGATAACGTTGCGAACCAGTTATTTAATCTGAAAACGGACAGACAAATTCTGGCGAGATCCATGCCTTGTTCATTTTCAGAAAAGTAAGCCGGTCTACATTATCGGAGGATAGTCGCATGCGACGGTCTGTTAGTACACCACCTGCAGCACTAAAGACGCGCTCCGATAATACACTGACAGCAGGGCAAGCCAGCACCTCCAATGCATACTGGCTAAGCTCTGGCCATGTATCCAGCTTAGAGACCCAAAACTTGAATGGGGAAGAGCCATCTGGGAGTACACTGAGAGGGAAAGACATGTAGTCTGTCACCTTCTTACGGAAACGTTGCCTCCTGCTGACTGGAGCCGTCTCGGATGGTGTAGACATTTGTGGCGCTGCCACAAAACTTCGCCACATTTGGAACATACTGGTCTTGCCTTTTGAAGAGGCGCTGCTTGTGCTCCCTCTTGTTGCAGAGCTGTCTCCACTGCCTCGACGCACAGAGCTGCTTTGTAAAGCAGTAGCAGCAGCAGCAGTGCTCTCGGCTGGAATGGAGAACATTATGGATTGCACCAGTGTGTCAGAGGTTCTTCCATGACGATCCTGTGAGGAAGCCGAACCAGCTGTGTGTGAGCTGGAGGAAGAGGCTCCAACACGAGCTGAAGATGTAGGTGCTGCTGTAGGTTGGCCTACATCTCCAGTGTGTCTTTGTAACTCAACCACGTGCTTTGACCGCACATGTTTCCACATATTTGTGGTATTAAGGTTACTGACACTTTTACCTCTTTTTACTTTTTGATTACACAGCTTGCATTTGACATAGCAAATATCATCTGCAAGTGTGTCAAAAAAGGACCACGCAGTGCAAGTCCTGGGAGCGCCCGTTTTGGCTGTTGGAAGAGAAATGCTACGAATGGGTGCCAAACTGGAGGCTACAGGCAACCGAGTCTGCAGCCTACCTCTCCCTACTGTTTGGACCGTTGGGGCAATCTCTTCCTCAGAGCTGCTACCACCACCTTCCTGTTCCTCATGCCATGTTGGGTCTTGGACCTCATCATCTCCACTACCCTCTTCCAACACCTGCTGCTGTTGGGTGGTCAGGCCAGCACCATGCTCAACAGAAACTGGCACCTGAGTCTCATCATCATCAGATGCGTTCTGCGGTGTGCTGACCATCGGCACTGGCTCACCCGCCTCTTCACATTCAGGGAGACACAGCTGTTGTGCATCACTGCATACTGCCTCTTCTTCACATTCCAGAATGCTGCTTGGCTGGGCCCCTGTTTGCAAGCCAACAGATTCTGAGAACAGAAGCAGAGACTCAGCTGGCTCCAGTTCAGAACTCTCTGACTGCCTGGGCAATTTGGCAGGCGGTGAAGAGACAGATGGTTGTTCAACAGTGCTGTGGTCCTGAGAGAAGGTGGAAGCAATTGAAGTCGATGCATTGGCTGCCATCCAACCAACAACGGCTTCAATTTGTTCTTCCCGCAGCAGGGGGGTACGCTGAGCTCCTACAAAAGTGCGCATAAAGGAACGCTCACGGGGAAAACTGGTGGATGCTGTATCACTGGGTGCAGCAGCAGCCACAGAATCCCCACGTCCTCTCCCTGCTGAAACTCCACGGCCACGACCACGTGCCTTACTCCCTGCCTTCTTCATCTTGGTAGATTGATAAAGAAAGTCAGAAAAGTTATAAGGCCTAAGTGTGGTTATTCCTCAGAGACTGCAGTGAACACTGCAGACAACTGTTCAGTAGCTGTGAAAGGCCCCTTTGTGTACTTCTATAGTGTTTGCAACCAATGTATTGTATACGGATGGAAGCGCGTCACACTAATAGATTAGATTTTTTTCAAATATAATGGAGCAGCACCAATTAGAGAAAAATGTGAAGGATGAGGCAGTGACACACGCTCAGCAGACTACAACGAGCAGTGGTTGAAGAACTAACTGGAGCGTGATCTGCACTCAAAAAATCAAAACCTCACAGACTGCAGTGAACACTGAAACACAACTGTTCACTATCTGTGAAAGGCTCCTTTCTGTACTTCTATAGTTTTTTCAACCAATGTATTGTATACGGATGGAAGCGCGTCACACTAATAGATTAGATTTTTTTCAAATATAATGGAGCAGCACCAATTAGAGAAAAATGTGAAGGATGAGGCAGTGACACACGCTCAGCAGACTACAACCAGCAGTGGTTGAAGAACTAACTGGAGCGTGATCTGCACTCAAAAAATCAAAACCTCACAGACTGCAGTGAACACTGAAACACAACTGTTCACTATCTGTGAAAGGCTCCTTTCTGTACTTCTATAGTGTTTGCAACCAATGTATTGTATACGGATGGAAGCACGTCACACTAATAGATTAGATTTTTTTCAAATATAATGGAGCAGCACCAATTAGAGAAAAATGTGAAGGATGAGGCAGTGACACACGCTCAGCAGACTACAACCAGCAGTGGTTGAAGAACTAACTGGAGCGTGATCTGCACTCAAAAAATCAAAACCTCACAGACTGCAGTGAACAATGAAACACAACTGTTCACTATCTGTGAAAGGCCCCTTTGTCTACTTCTATAGTGTTTGCAACCAATGTATTGTATACGGATGGAAGCGCGTCACACTAATAGATTAGATTTTTTTCAAATATAATGGAGCAGCACCAATTAGAGAAAAATGTGAAGGATGAGGCAGTGACACACGCTCAGCAGACTACAACCAGCAGTGGTTGAAGAACTAACTGGAGCGTGATCTGCACTCAAAAAATCAAAACCTCACAGACTGCAGTGAACACTGAAACACAACTGTTCACTATCTGTGAAAGGCTCCTTTCTGTACTTCTATAGTGTTTGCAACCAATGTATTGTATACGGATGGAAGCGCGTCACACTAATAGATTCGATTTTTTTCAAATATAATGGAGCAGCACCAATTAGAGAAAAATGTGAAGGATGAGGCAGTGACACACGCTCAGCAGACTACAACCAGC
>JARQOD010001743.1:0-90982 GCA_033576555.1 Oophaga sylvatica | reverse complement strand
AGGGAACCTCCCCCTTAAAAGTTCTTGTGTCATAGATGTTGATGGGGTGAATTTTTACTGCGATACTCTTTATTAGGTTTTTGTGATTGAAGTGTGCACGTTAGGTTGGGGGGTATTTTCCGATACCAAAGTATCGGGAATCGGAATGGTTGCCTATCATAAATTGGGCGTACCGTATCGATCCCGGAAGCCCCATGAAAGTCTTGGGAAAAAAAATATCGAATTAAAAAAAAAACATTCTTCCCTTGTTGGTTAATTTGTACATGAAAAAAAAACAAAAAAGAGTAATTAGAATGTTTTTGTGGGGTTGGGGAGACATTAAAGGTTAGATGTTTAACCCAATCATGGAATGCATAAATTTTTTTTTTAAAGAGTCGAGGGAAAGAAATGGACAATGTTAACTTTTTTTTTATATTTGGAAAATATGTTATTACACAACTTCCGTCTTCTTTCCCCTTTTTTAATTTCAACCTTTCTCCTTCAAAATTTTGCAGCACATCTTTTTATCAATTTTTTTTTCATTTACCTTCTTTATTTTCTTCTTAAATTTTGCTTTCATCTTTGTTAACATTTACTCTTTTCCCTTTTATTAAATTTATTCTTTATATTCGCTTCTCTTCTTTCATTTTATTTTTTTTTGGGAAAAAATTGATTTAATCTTAATATGAATTTTTCACCTTCCTTCTTGCTGTCACAAAAGTTTTAAAATTAAAAACAGTATTGCCGGGTTTTTCAGTTTGCCTGCAGCAGCGGGCTTTTCCCGGGGCACCGGGGGAAACGGACCCCCCCCATACACGCTTAGTCTTCTCTGCTTAAAATTTAGAGCATTATTTTGCCTTCTTTTTTGGGTTTTTACTTCATGTTCTTTGTTTTTAGATTTTCCTTATTGTTCTTTTGTTCTTGTTCCCTATCTTTTATTTGTGCACAATCTTTTACCCGCTGATGTTTCGGGACACCCGGACTAACAGGAGGACCGGCTCCAAAGCACTCCAAGGACAGCAGACGTTCTGGAACTCGGATACCAGATGGAGGACCTAGGCCAAAGGCATGCGGAAAAACCAGCTGACGGACGGAACCCGGGGGGCAGAAAGGAAAAAGCCTGGCACAACCGAGGACCAGTACGTTATGGGACACGGTTACAACGGAGGTACCTGTGCTCCAAAGCATAAAGGACCACAACGTTGTGGTGGATACAAGATGGAGGCACCTAGGCCAAAGGCACGCGGAACCGTGACGGTACTGGAACCCGGGGGCAGCGAAGGAAAAGAGCCAATGGCACAACCGAGGACCACTGACGTTCGAACCCCAGTAACACGAGCAAGTGTTGACTGTGCAAAGACTTCCAAACAACTGGCGGTGTTGGAGCCCGGGGCAAGGAGGATGTTTAAATCTAGATAAAGTAATTTCTTTTTTACCTGTCAATTTTAAATGTTATACTCAACCAGAAAAAAGATAACCTTTTTACCAAAGATGATTTTTCATTTAAACTAATTCTGATAAATAAAGAATTGCAAACATAAACCATACAAACTGTTGAACAGCAATGCAAACCACAAAATAAATTAGTTAAGGATCTGCTAACGGTTGTACAAAGATACAAGTACTATTGAATCCATTAATGATGGATAAGTAACGTATGTACACCATTTTTATTGTAAGACAATGAATGTCGACTTAAAAAATCTACATTACAAGTTTCTGTGACATTTAAAAGTTACATTTGTGAATAATGTCACTAAACAGTTAACAAAATTATACAATTTCCTCATGTAATTCTCATAATTAGTGGCAATAATATGTTTATTAACAAACATAACCTTTAAAAGTGCATTGTGCAAGTGAAAAATTCTAGTTATGCCTGACTGTCGATTGCAGCAGCAAAGGATAGAAAGGTATTATAGTGAGCTGCATAGCCACAGATGGTGAATGGCGATGTAAACTGTCCTCAATAAAGTGTGGTCACTACACAAATTTTTTTTATATAGCTTTATAAACAGGGTACGTGGATGTAGCTTGCGCCTTGTTTTGACGCACAATCCTTCCTTGGACGGTTGGGTAGTGAACGTTAGTCGTGGTTCACTGTATCTGAGTTTTCCTTTTTGGAGTGCAGATCACGCCCATTATTCTTCAACCACTGTGGTTGTGTCTGCTGAGCGGTGTCACGGCACATCTTGAATTTTTCTCTAATTGTTTGTCCACTCTATTACAAATAAATAAAATCTATTGGTGACGCGCTTCCATCCTATACAATACTTGGTTGCAAACATTAAAGTACACAAAGGGGCCTTTCCACCTATGAACGTTGTGTGCAGTGCCCGGGGAAAACCACACTTTGGTTATAACTTTTCAGACTTTTTTATCAATCTACCAAGATGAAAGAAGGGAGGAGTAAGGACGTGGCGTGGAGTTTCTTCGGGAGAGGAGTGGGGATTCTGTGGCTGCTGCGGGGCCCCGTGAACAGCATCCACCAGTTTTCCCCGTGAGCGTTCTTATGGCACTTTTTGGACCGGAGTACCCCCCGGCGGGGAAAAAAAAATTAAAGGTTGTTGTTTTTGGTCTCAGCCAATGCATGATTCAATTGCTTCCACCTCCTCTCAGGACCCAGCACTGTTGGGCAACCATTGTCTCTTTCACCGTGGCAAATTGCCCCCGGCAGTAGAGGAGTTGTGTACAGGACCAGCTGAGTGTCGCTTCTGTTTTCGAATTATTGGCTTGCAAACAGGGGCCCAGCCAACGCATCTGTAATGTGAAGAAGAGGGAGTATCAGGATGCCAAAGCTGTGTCCTCTGAATCTGAAGAGGCGGGGAACAGTGCCGTGGTCACACCGCAGAACCATCTGATGTGAGATGGACCCAGGGCCGTTTCTGTTGAGTGGTGCGGCCGACCACCCAACAGCAGGTGTTGGAAGGGAGTGGAGAGATGAGGCCAATACCCAACATGGCATAAAGAACAGGAAGGGGTGGGGCGCTCAGAGGAAAATAATAATATTTATTTATATAGCGCCATCATATTCCGCGCGCTTTCTTTAGCTTTCAGAACACAAGCTAAGTAACAACGTTAACAATACAAAATTTAAGCTAAATAAGTGCCCTGCTCGTGACAGCTTCAGTCATAGTGGGGGAGATACAAAGTATAGGTGTTTAATAAAATGGTGATTTACAATATGTTCAGCCACTTAAGGGAGAGGGATGGAGATAGTGAATGGCTGAGCACACACAACTTACCGAATACAGAAGACTTTGATTAGGAATTGTGGCCCTTAACAAATGGTTTTGAGGGCGCCTGAAACATGAAATTGTGGATAGTCCTAATTTCTTGGGGTACGCTTCAGAGGATTGGCGTAGGCGAGAAGTCTTTGGGGGGTCGGGAGTGGGGGTAGATTAGTGCAGAGGTTAGTCGAAAGTGTTTGCAGAGCGCAGCAGTCGGTTAGGGATAGTAAAATGAGGGAGGGATGTAGGAGGGGTGCTGCACGTGGGAGCTTTGTGGGTTAGAACCAGTATTTGGTTGAAAGCTGGGAGAGGCCTAGAGAAATGGTTGTGATAGAAGGAATGGGAGGAAGACATTGCCCCAAGGTACAAACAGGAGGGAGAGTTGGCTGCAGACTCGGTTGCCTGTAGCCTCCAGTTTGCAGTTCGGAGCAGTTGTGTTCCAAAAGTCAAAAGTGCGTCCCCAGGACTTGAGGGGTCCTTTTTTCACACACTTGCCATGATTTTGATGTGAAATGCAAGTTGTAATCAAAAATTAAAAATAGCTAAAGTGTAGTCCCCTCAATACCAAAATTTGGAAAATGTGCGGACAAAGCACGTAGTTGGTTTTCAAAAAAAAACACTGGGTGTAGGCCAACCTACAGCAGCCCTACATCTTCAGGTTGTGTTAAGCCCTTCACGAGCTCACACCAGTGGTTATGCTTCCTCACAGGTCCCATGGAAGAACCCGGCCACTGTTGTCCAGAGACAAACTGTTATTCCACACACGCAGCAGTTCCCTGTCATCCTCCCTCCAGGCCACAAAACAGCCCGGTAGCACAGGCATGGGATAAAAGACGGCCAACCCGCAAACCATGCCAGCAAGGTTGAATGTGGCATTCAAAACTCCTGTCCCTTGAAATGCTTGATTCGGCTGGTGGGACAGACAGTTTCCGTAATGATATCATGTCAATCCCACAATACAATTGCCAAGCGATTTCATTTCAGAGGCAAGGTCCTGGTCTGCAAAAGCATGTTAGGGAAAATTTAAACTGCGCACTAAAAGCCCTCATAGCAAGGTCCACCTACCACGATGCGTGGACCGTACCATTGTTTGATCTGCTACAACCAGTAAGGGAAAGAAGGGAATTCTGTCCCAAATACAACTAACTGAATCCCACGATGTAAGGGGGAACCTGATCCTGGACCAGACCGCTAAAGTCCTCTCTAGTGTAAAGAAGACTATGTTGCGAGGGGTAATCCTACAAGATCTAGGGATGGGAGAAAAGGTGGACACCTCCTAGTCCTAATTTTTAAATTGTACATGGATAATTAAAAGAAAAAAAATACTTTGGTCCTAACATAAGCAAACTCACAGTTAAGGCATAAGACCCGCTAGCTTAACATAGATAAACAATGAAGAAGCAAAGCCAAAGGGCGGAGCCAACAAATAGGGAAAAAAGGTTGTGACCAGCAAAAAACAAAACCTAACAAAGGGTTTCTAACACCCATGGCCCGGACTCCCCTTTCCTCAGCCCATTGGTCAATGTGGCGCCGGGTACTGATCTTGCGAGTGGCCTGTAAGGTTCGCCAATCCAAGGATTGCAGGAATCAGTCCTTACACTTGTTCCCCTCCATTCCAGTTCCTGAATAAACGGCAGGAGCCGTACGTCTACCCCCAGACCCGGAACGACCTGTTGGACCGATATGACACGCCGTGTCCAAATTTAACAGGCCATCCTAAATTAATTTCCATGGGGTTTAGCCAACACGCGAGGGCTCTGAAGCCTAAAGCAGGAGAGCGAGTGGTTTTGGAAGAGAATCTACAGGCAGGCTTGGTTGTGGGGACAAGGCCGAAAAATCTGGTGTCAGCTCTGGGCCTTGGCAACCCACTCACATACCAGTCTGTCTATGGCTCAACTTGGTGTGCGGTTTTTTGGGGCTATCCCCCCGGGTCTTGATGCATGTGCAAAGGTCCGCCAAAAGTGCGCTACTTGGCGTTCCAGCATGGCAGATGCTGATTGCCGCTTTCTTCAAGCATTTCACCCTTCATAACATCGCATTATATGTGGTACCCCCAGGGGAATTCTCGTTTTAGTTGGGGGTTTTTGGGCAGAGCCAACAGTAATGGAGTATCAGTGCTCAGGCGCAGTAATCGCAATTTGGGGCGTTCACACTTCACCACTTTGAGTGGGCCCTATAATAAGAATAATATATTATTTATTTTATAGCGCCATAATATTCCGCGTGCTTTTAAAGTTTAAAAAGTTTCAAAACACGAGTATAAGTAACACTTAACAATAAAAATAATTAAAGCAAAACAGCCGCCCCCGCTGGTGAAAGTTCAATCTACAATGAGGTGGGGAGATACAAAGTACAGGTGTTTTATAACAATGGTGTTTTACAATGATGGTCAGCCTTTTAAGGAAGGAGGGATATGGAGATAGTGAATGGGCTACAACACAGAATTACACAAGAATGACTTTGATTAGAGAATTTGGGCCATGTGAACAAATTTTTTGGGGGGAAAATAATTTGCGGGTAGTCCTAATTTCTTGGGGTAGGCATTCAGAGGTGGCGCAGCGGGGGAAGTTTGGGGGTTGGGAGGGGGGTGGATTTGTGCAGAGGTTTCGAAGGTGTTTGCAGAGTGCAGCAGTCGGTTAGGCCGATAAATATAAATAAGGAGGAATGTGGGGGGTGCTGGCTTGGAACTATGTTGGTGGAACATAATTAAATTGGATCCTTAATGAAGGGGCACCACTGCCGTGTAATGAGTGGCGATTAACTCTATGAAGGAATCTGCCGTTTTGCGTGCGTTTGATGGCAACGCGGATGGCGAGTGCAGTGATGCCTAGTCAGCCTGGCCCCCCCTTACTGCCTGCTTCAAAAAAACACTGCAAGCCTAAGGATGGGTTTTGGAAAGGTGGGGGGAGGAGTACAAATTCCTCACCTTCTGGACAGCACGCAAGTGGTTCTTCCAAAGGGTGGAGGACTTTCAAAGTACCATGCTGTATCAACAATTGAAACCTCCGGCCCTGCTATATTTTCATAACCATTACAACTTTAATGTATTTACAAAAGAATAATGTACTTTTTTGTCTATCCTTTTGTAATGCTATTGTTTTCCATAAACTGATGTTACAGAATTATGAACAAAGTTTTTAAATTGAGTTTTAATTTTGTAAATTTATTTGTATTTAAGGCTTTTTGGGAGGGTCATGGGGAGGAAGACATCGCTCCAGGGGAGGTAGACAATGCTTAGGGTCAGTTTGTAGCCAAGGTGGGGTGGTGCACAGCAGGCGGAGATGAGCCTCTTGAGGGGACAACGTTTCTTGGCAGTTGGGGGTTGCAACGGTTGTTTTTCATGCTGCATGGTGAGAACGCCGCCGCATCGAACACATTCACACCACGTCTGATTATTGGGTGTACACCTCCAGACCCTCGCTACCGGGACAACTTACAAAGCCTCATCACACCGTTGAACCGGGGGTAAAATGCGGGAAGTACCAAAACCTGGGCAATCCATAATGTTTCCATTCCAGCAAGAGCATGCGCGCTACTGATTTACAAAGCAGCTCTGTGGTGAGGCAGTGGAGACGCTCTGCAACAAGAGGGAGCACAAGCAGGCCTCTGCACGGGAAGCCGTATGTTCAAATGTGTCGAATTTTGTGGCAGCGCCACCAATGTTACCCATCCGAGCGGCTCCGTCACGGGGCAACATTTCCGGAAGATGGTTACAGATACATGTTTGCCCCTCAGTGATCTCAATGGTCTTCCCCTTCAAGTTTTGTGTCTCAAGCTGGATACAGGCCAGAGCTTAGCCAGATGCATTGGAGGGTGGTTGATTGCGGCTGTATTATCGGGAGCGCGTCTTTTGCTGCAGGTGGTGTACTAAAGACCGTTGCAGGCTATCCTACGTAAGTACAAGTTATTTTTGAAAATGAATAGGCATGGATCTCGCCGAATTTGCCTGTCCGGTTTCAGATTAAATAAGGTTGACAACGTTTTCATGTCTCCGTTATGTTATCTTTTACCACCTGAGCTATACTCCCTGGGCTACAACAGCCAGTTTCTGAAGTGTCGTGCCACAGACCAATACCAGCATGTAATAGTGGGGTTCAGTAAAGCCTCTGTTCCCCTGCTGTGGTCCCCAAAAATTTTGCTACCTCTAAATGTTTTTAAAAAAAAATGACATGTTAAAGGGTAGTCTAACATGATACAGGTAACCCTTATTTCTAAGCGTAAACAAGTGAAACGTCAAATTAAAACCATTCAAGATTAGGGGTTTTGGGAAAAATCGTAACTAAATAATTGTGCATTTTAGGAGATATCCACTTTAACACAAAAGCTACTTTCATAGGTATGATGGGAACCTTCTCACTCTAACTTTGACCAATCCAACTACAAATGCCTCAAATGCTGCAATGTTGGAAGGCATAAGGGGTTGAACTTTGACAACCTGCAGTGCGAAGGATCCTTCTGTGTTCTTGGGCTTTTAAAAAAAGCTACAAGTAAATAAATAATACATTGTTGATTAAGGGACATGATGTACACCTGAATATTGTGCAAACAATGGATGTGGACTATTCCTCTTCAAATTACTATTTTTGTGTCATTGAAAAAATACATTTTTAGTTAAAAATTAAAAACCCATGTTCAGTAGCTGTAAAGGCCCGTTTGTGTACTTCTATATTGTTTGAACCAAGTATTGTATCGGAGGAGCGCGTCAATAATAGATTAGATTTTTTTAAATGGAATGTAGCAGAACCATTGGAGATAAAATGAAAAGGGGATGAGCCACTGGGGGCACGTGCAGAGTACAAGCAGCGTGCTTGAACATGTAAATGGAGGTGATCTGCACTAAAAAAAAATAAAAAAACAGAGAAGTGAAATGAAACACAAGTCCCAATCTGTGAAAAGCTCCTTTCTGTATTCTAAGTGTTTAACCAATTTATTTTTAGGAGGAAGCGCGTCCACTAATACTATTAGGAGACACTGGACACGCTCGCAGGTAAAGCAGCGTGCTTGAACAAGTAAATGGAGGTGATCTGCACTCAAAAAAGTAAAAAACACAGCTGAAGGAACATGAAACCAACTGTCCACAATCTGTAAAAGCTCCTTTTGTCTTTTAGTGTTTGCAACCAATGTTTGTAACGGTGGAAGGGTACACTAATAATTAGGATAGCCACTGGACACCTCAGAGAGTACAAGCAAGTGCTTGAAACATGTAAGGGGCGGATCTGCACAAAAAAAGTAAAAAACACAACGAATGAACACTGAAACACAACTGTCCCCCAAGTGAAAAGCTCCTTTTGTACTTCTATAGTGTTTGCAACCAATGTTTTGTATAGGATGGAAGGCGTACATAATACTATTGGAGAGCCACGAACAGCTCAGAAGTACAAGCAGCAGGCTTGAACAATAATGGAGCGGATGCACTCAAAAAGTAAAAAACCAGACGAAGTGAACACTTAAAACAAATGTCCACAATCTGTGAAAAGCTCCTTTTTATTCAAGTGTTGAAAAAAAAAAATGTATTGTTAGGATGGAAAGCGCTCCACTAAACTTAGGAAGCCACTGAGACACGTGCAAGTACAAGCAGCAGTGCTTGAACAAGTAATGGAGGGATCTGCACTCAAAAAAGTAAAAAACGACTGAAGGAACACGAAACAAACTGTCCACAACGTAAAAGCTCCTTTCTGTACTTCTATAGTGTTTCAACCAAATGTATTGTATAGGATGGAAGCGCTCACATAATGAATTATGTGACGCGTTTCCCCATCCGTATACAATACATTGTTGCAACACTATAAAGTACAGAAAGGGTTTTCCGTTGTGGCGTTGTGTTTCGTGTTCACTTCGTCTGTGTTTTTTCTTTTTTGAGTGCAGATACGCCTTCTTGTTCAAGCACGGCGGCTTGTACTCTGTGAGCTGTCTCAGGGCTAATCCTTTCATTTTCCCAATTGGTTCGTTACTTCCCCTTAAAATAATCTAATCTATTAGTCTAAAGATTAATTTTTTTAAATGGAATGTAGCAGAACCATTGGAGAAATGAAAGGATGAGACACTGGACCGTCAGCAAGTACAAGCGCATGCTTGAACATGTAACGGAGGTGTCTGCACTAAAAAAGTAAAAACACAGACGAAGTGAACACTGAAACACAACTTCCAAATCTGGAAAAGCTCCTTTGGTAGTTCTATAGGTTTTGCCAATTGTTTGTAACGGATGGAAGCACGTCACACAATAGATTTGATTTTTTTTTGTAATATAATGGGCTGCCCAATTCCACAAAATAAAAAAAAAAAAAAAAAAAAAAAAGAGTCAGTGAACGTGAGATGCCTACAAAGCGGTGGTCGAGCAAACGCAGGAACCTGCACTGTCAAAACACCCGCCAACTGTTAAAACAACACTGGCAAAATGAAGTTTACCACACGGTTGGTAAACTGCCTGCCTCAAGCAAGTATACCAAAATCGCAATCAAAATGTCCCTCGAGGAGCAAGTAGCGTTTGTCCCTTACTGAGTTACGACAGTGACGAAATTGGCGGCGGCGCCTTTTATATGCATTTGACATCATTTCAGCACCAACACAGCCATGCCATTAGTTAAGATGACCGCAGCATTCAGGAGTGCCCACATTCGTGGATTTTTTTTTCATTGGCTGATAAAATCCATTGCTGTCTCAAAGAATTATGGGAACTTCCATTCCGGATACGAATGAAAAGTTCGGAATTAAGTATCGGAATTCCGTTAACCGAATATCGCCGATACCCATCTTGCGGTACGGAATGCTCAAACTACTGCAGGTTTCTTAGAGATAACATGGTTAAAAAGAGAAAACAATGATGCCAAGCACCAGCCTCCTTTTAAAGTTCCAGTGTGTATTCTTACTTAATCATGAAGATTGATCTCCAGCCTGTCCTCACAACACCCCCCAAACCCCGTGTTAATTTTGGGGAAATTCACTAAAAGTGGTTTTTAGGAGGGCTGCAATATGTTGAAATGTGTTTTGGGGATAAAAATTCATTTTCTAGCCAAATATTGTTTTTGCAAAGTAATTGCTGTTAAGTGTTACTTTTATAACATTCTGGAGAATCAAAAATTTCCATTAGAAAAAGTGAAGCAGTAGACTTTGTAAAAATTAATATTTGTTCCATTCTCAAAAACTTTTGGCCTGATGTACAGCCAGTTCCCACCGTGAAGCATGGAGGAGGTTGTGATGGTGTGGGGGGCTTTGCTGGTGAAACTGTTTGGGATTTATTAAAAACTGAAACAGTGAGCTCCGTTAACCCCAAACCATTTGATTGGGTTCAGGTCGGTGACTGTGGAGGCCGGTATCTGGCATGCACCCCAAACTCCCCTTTTTGGTCAAATAGCCTTACCAGTCGGAGGTGTGTTGGGTCATGGTCCAACTAAAAGCAAAACCCGGATGGAATGCTTCGCTGCAAAAGTGTATAGCCATTTGGTTCACTAAGCCTTCAATTTTTGAAAAAAACCCCAAAAGTGTCCCCAAACACCCCCACACCATCCACCACCTCCTCTATGCTTCCGGTGGGAACCAAGTGCAAAATCCACCGTTCACCTTTCTGGTGCAAAGCATAATCAAAGCAAAAGGTGGCTATTGAAGATCCAGAATATAAAATAGTTTTCAGTTGTTTCACACTTTTTTGTAAAGTGTAATGTATAAAATTTCCCCCATGTTTAATTCATGTTTTGATGCCTCGTGTTTTCTACAATTTTCATCCATGAAAATACAGAAAAATCTTTTGAATGGAAGTGTGTCCAAACTTTTGGTCTGTACTGTAGTTTTAAAACCTTTTTGCCAAAAATTGGGGTTGACCAATGTTATTTTCAGGTAGGCCTAGCGTCACACCAAACCACTAACAGTGAGCAGGCCGTGTTTGGCCTCTTCCATGGCCCCCACTTTTCAGGCTCTTGTTCCTTTTTTGCAATGATCCAGCTGCCATGTTTGATTTTTCAACCTAGTATGGCCCATCGGCTGGTAACCCTTAGACTTTCTAAATGCAATGTGGCAACAGGTTTCTCACACAATTCTTTAGGTATATAGAAAAGTTTGGTCAGGGTTTCAAGAACATTATGGGTACAGTTCAAAAAATCAACATTTTATTCTTAACACACAGACCTATTGTTAGGGTCTGCGGAACGCACCAAATATATGAGGTAGAGAGGTGCGTTCGCAGCCCGGGGTCCACCGTGCAGGCGGAACCTGCTGCTAGTAAAATGGCACAAGACATGAACTCTGTTATCCCGCAGAGTCGCCAAAATAAACACCGCAATGCGCTGTGGCAATATGTGCGAACTCTGTTATTTCACAGAGCCGCTAGAAGGAGTGCCGCAGCGCTATATGGCGATGTGTGCGAACTCACTAAACACAACTGAGTAGCAAAATAAACACGCTAGGGCGCTGTCTAGCGTTGAAAGCGAACCCTGTTACGTCACAGAGCCGCTGAGACAAACTTCTGTGTCCTGTCAGGCACCCAGGTACACAGTTAACTGCTAAGCGAACATAGAACTTGATCATGAAACTAATGTCTTCGCGGGAGTCACCCGCAATCTATGGCGTCTGAACTCCAGGCCCAGAATATGGCAATCAAACGGCTCACCGGTTATGCGGGTAATCTAGGGCATCTAGGACACCGACCCTGACCAGCTAGCATACCAAACTCCTCACCGATTAAGTCGGTATTCTAGAGGCTTATTTCAGCCGGGCCCTAACCACACACACGCATGACCACACTGGCGCAAAGCATATAATGGTTGATATTAGCGCATGGCGGCCCAGCCATGCTACCCTTTTATAGCAACAGCTAGAGGACCTGCCAGAAACAAGGACCATGAAACTTGTTCCAGAACACCAGTAGTCACAGGACCTTCCTGGCGGACCAATAGGAGCTGCTGCAGTAACTGAGCATGTGACCCCTGATCTCCAATGAGAGATCTCACTCTGGGCATGCTCAGAAGGGGAAAACAAGGACTTTGTCCTAAAGACGTCTGCTCGCCGCTAACCGTACTGGCCACAATAGCAGAGCCTGGAGGAACAGCAGTAATCCTCTGCACACTGTTAGACTGGGCGAGACAGACGTCTAAGCTGAGCAGACTCCACTGCGAATGGAGATGAATGGGAGACTGCAGCGGGACTGGTTCGAGACTCCCCTTGTGCAGCAGCGGGAACTCGAACACTAACACCTGTTAAACCAGTTTGTCTAAAGATATTTTTCATCTTTTTCGGTTACTTAATGTTTGTATTGTTCATGTTCACAAAGCATATAAACATATGGCGATACTATTGGATTGGCAGGAGAGGAGACATTTAAAAAGGGTGGCACGAATATCAGACGTCTGTGACTAGGAAAAGTGTGAAAGAAGATCACCATAAACTGCCAATGCATCCAATTGTGAGTCGACGTCCATTCAAAATGGTAGCCAATGCCATTGAGCATCATAAGGTAGTGCCCAGCAGGACAGGTCATAGCTAAGTCTTAACCAGCATGGATCAGTTACCAAAATTGGTAGTGGCTGTCCCTGTGAATGATTTCACTGCCAAGACTCCATAGCTGTGGAGCAGGGAGAGGTAACTATTGTGAGTGCTGGGGCCATAAGCAAGCAGGGGGGCCCAGTCATGGGCGCCGGCACTGGCACAGGGCCCCTCATAGTACGCCCGTGTGTCTGACGGCGAGTGGGCCATCCCACCATCAGAGCACTTTTTGTTACTATGAGGGACCCTGTGCCAGTGCCGTCGCCCGAGAGTGGGAGCCCCCACCTACTCATGGTACCGGCACTAGCCCGGGGGCGCCAGGAGGTGACCCCGGCCCTGTGGGGGGGCAGCCCAGATAGAGAGTAGCAAAAGTTACATAGGTTGAAGTGTATGCTGGACATTCTGCAGCTGAAAATGGTGGAATTTCAGAATTCAGAGGAAGAGGAGGACAAAACGAGCCATTTTGCTGACATGTCATGAGGGAAAGGTGGGACAAAATTCTTTGAAACCCATGCATGGTTCATTTTAATAAAGGTTAGATCATCAACGTTTTCTGTCGACAGCCGGGTCCTTCTTTCTGTCAAGATTGATCCAGCAGCACTGAAGACTCTTCTGATAGCACTCTACCAGCAGGGCAAGCCAGTTCCTGTAAGTCATATTGTGCCAATTCAGGCCAGGTGTCCAGTTTAGAGGCCCAGTAGTCAAAGGGGAATGATGGGTGAGGGAGAACATCGATAGGGGAGGAGAAGTAATTTGTAACCATAGTTGACAACTGCTGTCTCCTGTCTGTTGCTATAGATTGCAGATTATTACCATGCGTGTGAGGTGTCCGTGACAAATCAGTCCACAACATGGTCATGAAACCCCCGTCTCCAACGCCACTTCAGCTGTGTCGACCACGAACACCTCTTCCATTTGGCCCAGGACGACTCGTGATAGAACCTGCAATGCTGCTGTTAGATGGGAATGCCTCTAACAAACGGTTTACTATAGTTGCTTGTTTGTTGGCTAATATTAGCTTTAGGTTCTAATGTGGCATGATATTCTGTAATTTGCCTTTATAGCATGGATCGTGGATGCTGGCCAACCAGTAGTCGTCATCCTTCATCACTTTTACAATGCAGGGGTCCCTTTTTAGGATCCGCAAGGCAGAATCAGACATGTGGGCCAATGTTCCAGGTGTCAGTGACGCACTGCCAGCGGTAGGTGTAGGAGCCATTTCTGCCAAATCAACATTCCTCCAGTCACGCACAAACCCTGTACCTGAACTTGGCAAGCCAACATTTTGTCTTGGACCCTCAGAAGCATCCTCCTCCCTACATAATCATCCTCCTCTTCTGCCTCCACCTCATCCAGGACAGTTCCCTGAGCAGATAATGGCTGAATGTCATCAAGACTTCCCTCTTCCTCGTCGTCATCCTCCACTGCACACGCCTGTTCCTTAATGTGCGTCAAAGTTTGCATGAGCAGACGCACAAGTGGGATGCTCATGCTTATGATGGCATTGTCTGCGCTTACCAGTCGTGTGCATTCCTCAAAACCCTGAAGGACTTTACAGAGGTCTTTCAGCTTTGACGACTGCACACCCGACAACTCGATGTCTGCCTCAAACTGCCTGCCCGTGTATCCTCCCATAAATGCATTACAGTCTGCCTCTGTTCGCACAGCCTATGAACCATGTGCATGGTGGAGTTACACCTTGTGGCAGCTTCTATGATTAGGCGGTGCTTGGGGAGCTTGAGCGCATGCTGCAGCTTCTGCATGCGACTGGAGTCTACGGGGGAGTGACTGATGTGCGAACACAGTGTTCACACTTTATGGAGCAGAGCTGTTTACTCGGATAATTATTAAAAAGGCACTGCACCACCAGGTTCAAGGTGTGAGCCAGGCAAGGTATGTGTCGGAGTTTTGCCATGGATATGACCGCCACAAAATTACGGCCGTTATCACTGACTACTTTGCCTGGCTCAAGATGTATACCGCCCAGCCATGTCTCAGTTTCTCGATGCAAGTATTGGGACAGTACATCAGCGGTGTGTCTCTTGTAGCCCAAACACATCATTTGAAAAACAGCCTGCTGAAGCTTACCACTAGCTGTTCGACAGTGGGACACCTCGTGTGTAGTGTTGAGCGGTACTGCTCGATATCTAAAAATATCGGATCGGAATGGTATCGCCGATATCACTAAATATCGGCGATATCCGATTCCGATACCGGAAGTCCCATGTAAGTCTATGGGAACAAAATATTGCAACTAAAAAAACACTTTCTTTCCTTGTAAACACAAAATATACACACTTAGAATACATATATATATATATATATATATATATATATATAATATATATACATGTCATTGTGACATATATATACATATATTTATAGTTTATTCACTTCTACATAGTAAAATAGCCGCTGATTCAATTGCCGGGTAAAGCCGGCATTTGTGAAAAGACAGAAGCACCCGAGGGTCCAGTCGCCACAGAGATGTTGCATCGCACCCAGCGGTGTGACAACTTACTCTCAGGTAAGGAGGAAACACCCCATTGACTCCAACCACTGAATTCAACAGTACACTATGCCAGCTGAGTGTAGGCGGACCCAATGGGATGGTCTAGCTCAGGCTGGTTAGAACAGGGTGTAGCTAGTTGGATGGGAGGGGTTGAGGCAGCCTTATGCTGCATGTCTTTGTAGTAAGAATTGTTTCCTTTCCTGCTTTCTTACTACGTCGCATACTCCACTCTGCTACATCACTCTGCACCATTGCTCTATCTCACATCTATCTGCCCTGGAAGGATACCGTCTTACCTGTACAAGACTTATCACCTAGCTGCACTACACCATCCCTGCCAGAGGACCTGCACAGCAGCGCTGGTCAACCTGACCAGGTACTACAGGTGGCGTCACGACAAACTACACAAACATTCTATCATCCCCTGGAAATATCCCACATTCCAGTGAGCGACCAGGGCACGGACATAGCTGTGCTACCCGTCACATCCCCTATAGAAGTCGACGGGCTTGGTGCCGAGTACCCCCAAAACCTGTGGCTCTGTGCGACTCAACTTTGGCGTCACGAACAGGATTCAGAAGCTCGCTATAAGCTAGTCCTGTGTGCCTTAATTGAACTGTTTTTTTGCTTGAGAATTGCAAAAATCATCATAGACTGTATTTGCCATTTTTCCGTCATATCTGCGCCACGAGGCACAGGTGAAGAATAAGGGCGTGCTCTCGTGGGCGTACACTCACTCCGTGGCGCGAAAACGATGTCCGCACACTCTAAATGTTACTGCAATGTAAGATCGTGCCCCACAGCTCTGGAGTTCCGCCTCCTCATCCTCCTCAGTGGGCAGAAACGAACGCGAAGGTCCCGCCTCCCTACAAAAGATGGCGCCTCTCCTGATGCTAATGACACATGTGACTTGGCAGAGATGGCGAATGGACGTGAGCAGAAGTGGGAAGGGATGGAGGAGTCAGAGCTCTCCCCCCACGGAAGCGACCCGATCGCCACGGAGCCACCGTTTGGCACCCGGCCTGGAAACCCTCCTACGCTGGAAGAAGAGGAGGATACCCTGAGAGACCTGGCCCGGCACCGGGAGGAGGTCGCCAGGATGGAAGCGAGCTGGCGGGCCCTAAAACTACAATTGGAGCGGCGCCAATCCCTCTTACCCCCTGAAGTGTCTGTACCGGAAGGTGAGGCACTCGTTCCAGTAGAGGAGGCCGTGCGGGCATCCCAGCCCTTGCAATCTGAACCGGTTGCCAGTATCTCAGTGGAGGCACCCGTTCCAGTACAGGAGGCCGTGCGGGCATCCCAGCCCTTGCAATCTGAACCGGTTGCCAGTATCTCAGTGGAGGCACCCGTTCCAGTAGAGGAGGCCGTGCGGGCATCCCAGCCCTTGCAATCTGAACCGGTTGCCAGTATCACAGTGGAGGCACCCGTTCCTGCAGAAAATGCCGCACCAGCACCCCAGATCCCGCTGTCTGCCCCCGTCGCTGAGGCAGAAGAAGCGACACCCGTCCTCATGGAGGAGGCCGCGCAGGCACCAGAGCTCTACCTGCCTGTACCGGAGCCCCGACCGTCATCTGTTCCAGAGCCGGCTGCTTCCGCCACAGGTGAGCGCCGCCAGGACTGGCGGGCGCCAGGAGAGCTGCCGCAAACCGTACATCGTAAGCTGGCGTTTGATGGTGGAGACATGGAGATGCTGGTGGAGGAGAATTACAACCGGCGTCAGGAGGAAGAGTGGAGACGTCGGGAGCGGGAAGCAGAGCGACAAAGGGAGCAGCGAGAATCCCAAAAGCTTCGGCAACGTCACCTGGAGAAGGACCTGGCAGAGAAGGCACGTATGAGAAAGGATAAAAGTACGGTGAGGGAGCCGCGGCGTAAGGGTGCAGTACGGAACTTTAAGTTAAAAGGTGGTTGGGGCTTCATCCAGGAGCCTGGACTTTATTTAGAAGTTTTTGTTACCCGGCGGGACGTGGAGGCTCACCTCCCAGAAGGACACCCGGGGAGGGACCTGTTGCCAGGAGACTTGGTGACTTACACCCGACACTGGGGTTACAATGGATGGTACGCCCTAAATGTTACCAGGTGCGACCCCTACTCCCCAGAGTGTCAGGAAACTGACAGACCCTATGAGCCTTCAGCCTCCCCCAACCAGGCCTCTGCACAAGTGCCCTCCCCCACGCCGTAAATCTCCCCAGCCTCCCTCAGTGGTCTCCTCAGCAGCCCCAGCTATGGACATGATAATGATAGCTGGCCCGTACCCGGCGCCTGTTAGGCCCCCTGGGGTTCGTTCAGTCCGGGACATAGGGGTCCAGACCCGGAGGGAGATGAAAGAGGTGGCCACACAGACCCAGATAGCGGGTCATGACGTCACTGTACAGGCCACACGACGTCATCAGGTCTGGGTGGACCCTCCTGTCACGGATGTTTGGCAAGCTCCAGAACAGTACCAGGTGGTACCTGTAAGAGGCCAGCCAAAGAAGTCTAAATAACATACAGGGTCTCTGTATGTAAATAGTTAAATTATTGATGTACCCGGACGGGTGAATGTTCATAAAAAGAAGTTTATTGTTGCCTTAATATACCCAGGTTGGGTAATGGTTTGATGTACCCGGACGGGTGAATGTTCAGAAGAACAAGTTTATTGTTGCCTTAATATACCCAGGTTGGGTAATGGTGTTTCACTGTAATGAAAATGTTGAACTTTGAAGCCATGAACTGTACTGGCTCACAAACTTTTCTGTAAATAGTTGGCACTTCGGTGCTCCATCTTGGTTTTACAAAAAACTTTACTGTGCACTATTTTCAACTACCTCAGAAACTAAAAACCCGTTTGGTGTGGCCGAAAGTGAGGTCTGCTCAAGGAAAGTCTTGCAGCCCACCCAAGACCACAGTTGGAGGTTTGGAGCGGGTCCTCCACAAGCACAAGTAAAGGACACTGTGAAGTTACCCCGGTGGGGTTGTAGTCCTAAGAAGTCTCCACGAACTTCGGCACTAATGCTATTTGCACTTTTGTTGAATATGTATTTATTAACACACATGTATAACACATATCAAGGGTATGAACAGTAACAAAACATGTCACATAATATAAGCCATTTGCACTTTTGTAATGTTATTATTAAAAATTGTATTATGCAACGTTTAACTTGAAGTGTTTCCTGCTTTCTTACTACGTCGCATAGTCCACTCTGCTACATCACTTTGCACCATTGCTCTATCTCACATCTATCTGCCCTGGAAGGATAGCGTGTTACCTGTAGAAGACTTTTCACCTACCTGCACTACACCATCCCTTCCAGAGGACCTGCACAGCAGCGCTGGACACCCTGACCAGGTACTACAGGTGGCGTCACGACAAACTACACAAACATTCTATCATCCCCTGGAAATATCCCACATTCCAGTGATCGCCCAGGTCACGGACCGAGCTGTGCTACTCGTGACATCCCCCATAGAAGTCGACGTGATCGGTGCCGAGTACCCCAAAACCCCTGTCTCTGTGCGACTCAACTTCCCTCACTGTGCTGGCACTTTACATTTACAATGCCTCTGGGTTTTTTTTTGGGGGGGTGGGGAACATTCAGACTTTTGCTATGGGGCCCATGATTTATATGTACGCCCCTGCTGCTGAGGCATGGTATTTAAGGCTGTTAAGGAGCCAACATACATGGACCTTGCCAGCAGCGTCGGACTGGAGTACCTTGGGCCCACCAGAGAAAACATATTCTTGCGGCCCAACATCATACTTCCCAACCTTTGAATAAGGGAAAGAGGGACAAAGGCTGTGGCACGCTGTGCATGCTGCAGAAAATTTTAGGCCATGCCACGTTGCACCACAGACTGTCCAGGAGTTGGTGGATGCTTTAGTCCAGGTGTGGGAGGAGATCCCTCACGAGACCATCCGTCGCGCTCATCAGGAGCATGGCCAGAAGTTGTAGGGAGGTCATATAGCATACCTCCCAAATTTGGAAGACAGGAAAGAGGACTAAAGGCTGCGGCGCGTGTTGCGCGCCGCTGAAAATTTTAGGCCACGCCCCGACAACACCCATTTCACAGCTAATCACACCCATATCCTCGCCCCAAGCGTAACCATTTAGCACTGCTGATCACACTGACTGGTAATGAGGGCACAGTGGCTGGTACTGAGGAAAAGAAAGCAGCGAGAGAGAAAGAACAAACAGAGAAAGAAAGAGAGGAAAGAAAGAAAAGAGAGAAAGAAAGAACAGAGAGAAAAAAGAACAGAGAGCGAGAAGGAAAGAACAGAGAGCGAGAAAGAAAGACTAGAGAGAGAGCCATAGGCGTAGCTAGGGTTTTGGTTTAGTGGGGGCAAAACTTCTGAGTGGGCCCATCATCAGAGAACCTCAGCAAATGACCACGCTGTTGGCCAAAATAATCTATATATAAAAAGACCAATATTGATATTACCGCCATATGGTCTGTGTTAAATAATACCAGTCCTACAGAACATATAATAGATTACAGCACAGGTACAGATAATGACTTACCGCTGATGTTCTTTCTAATGGAATTGTTCACTTTTCATGTCTTTTCCATCTGGCCCACACCGACATGACGACTTCTCCAGCCAGGACTCGACTGCACCCCCATTAAAAAAAAATAAAAAAAAACTCACCTCCCGGCTCCTGTGCTGCTCACTGTTCTCCCTCTCAGCGTCTGACAGCGGGCGCCGGCAGGTGATGTTATTGCGCCCGCTGTCATACGCTGAGAGGGGGATTATGGGAGAGAAGGAGCACTCGCTCCTTCTCTCTCCATGCGGTCAGCTTTATCGGCTGGATGCCGATACAGCTGACCCTCCGATGACGGGTGGGGGGCCCACTGCTGGCACCGGGCCCCCCAACGCCTGTTCAGGCCCCATAGCTTCCGGGCGGCAGAGCAGGGAGAGCGATTCTCCCTGCTCTGCCGCAGAATGTAACTGTATCGTAGTTCCGGGTGGGCCCCCTCAGAGCGCGGGCCCCGGGGCCACCGCCCCCTCTGCCCCGCGACCTATCCTTTCAAATCAGGGCCCACCACGCAGGAGCTGGGGCCCACCGTAGGTTTCTCCGGTGTCCCGGTGCCTCAGTCCGACCCTGCTTGCCAGCCTGATAATACCAGGCCACAGCAGTCTGCATATCTTGGCTGGTTAACAAAAATAGGGGATCCCCTCGAAAAAAATTTGGCGTGGGGTCCCCCCTATTTTTGTTAACCAGCCAGATGAAGCAGACTGCTGAGGCCTAATTTTTCAGGCTGGTAAGGATCCAATATCCATGGACCTTGCCAGCCTGATAATACCAGGCCACAGCAGTCTGCTTAGCTTGGCTGGTTAACAAAAATAGGGGATCCCCTCGAAAAAAAAACGGCGTAGGGGTCCCCTATTTTTGTTAACCAGCCAAGTAAAATGCAGACTGCTGCGGCCTGGTATTAAAAGACTGTCAAGGCCCATGGATTTTGGCCCTCAACAGCCTGATAATACCAGGCTACAGCAGCCCCGCATTTGGCGCATCAAAAGATGTGCCAATTGTGGCACTTTACCCGGCTCTTCCCACTGCCCTGTAGCGGTGGCAAGTGGGGTAATAAGGGGTTAATGTCACCGTTGATTGCACGGTGAGAATAAGCCCGGTTAATAATGGAGAGGTGTCAATAAGACACCGATCCATTATTAATCCCAAAGTTTTTAAATGTATAAAAAAAAAGACACAGCAAGAAAAAAGTATTTTAATGAAATAAAAGAGACAACACAGTTTTCATTAATTTTATTATACACTCATTCCTGCGACGCCATCGATCTCCTGTAAAAAAAGAAAAAAAAACAAACCAACAGTATACCACCTGTCCGACGCAGTCCATAGTAACGACAGTCCCACGACGATCCAGCTCTGCTACATCGCAATGACAGGCAGAGCCTGTCATCTCGACGCAGCACAGCTGATTACCTGCTTCCCCGGCGGTGACGTAATCGGACTGACTGCTTTACGGCCGGGATTACCCAGCAGTCACTGCAGTTATCGCGAGAAACTGCATGTGACCGCCGGGGAAAGATGATGGCGGCCATCAAGCAGTCCAGCCCGTGACCGCCGGAGATCTTCTGCCAGGTAAGTGCCGCTGACTCCTGACAGACCCGACCGACGGACACTGACAGTGACAGTGACAAATCCGATTCCGGTATCCGATAAGACGAAAATATCGGAACTAAGTATCGAAAGTCCGATAGAGCTAATATCGGCCGACACCCGATACTTGCGGTATCGTATCGCTCAACACTACTCGTGTACAACACTGCCAGTTGCGGATGGAGTGCTTGTGTGTCTGCGCTCTGCTGACGAGCTTTCGCTTCTGAAGGAGGAGGAGGAGTGGGGGCGAACGCCTACAGCCAACTGTTGCCTATAATGTGGGCTAGGCAGCACTGTCCCACCACCGCTGACCTCTGTGGACCCTGCATCCATCCATCACCTCCTCTTCAATTTCATCTGCACTGTCCTCTCTGTCACTGTCTAAGGTGGAACAGTATGCGGGAAGGGGCACATGAGTTTCAGCAGGGTCACATTGTGGAGTAGTAGACTTCAAGGGCAATGTAGTTCTGTGCTTCAATGGGGCAGCACAATCATCTAGCAGTGGCTGTGCATCAGTGCACTCAATGTCAGATTCATCTTGGACTGGGGAATGAGGGATTTGACTTAATAACCCAGGCATGGTATGTGAAAAGAGCTCTATGGAATAATCTGAAGTGTGGGCTGACGCATCCTTCACTTGTAGTGGGGAAAAGGACCCAAGGAAAGTGGTTGGTCCGGACCAGAAGGCTGCACTGATGAGTCAGTGGTTGCAGCTTTTGAAATATCAGAAGAGGAGGCGATAGAGCTTGAAGCTGCTTCAGCAATGTAAGCCAAAACCTTTTCCTGAAGCTCAGGCTTTAAAAGTGGTTTACCTACTCCCAGAAAAGGGAGCCTTCCAAGCCTTCTGGAGCCAGACGATGATGCAGGCTCAACACCTCCTGCGTTAGGTGCTATTGTGCTTTTGCCACTAGCAGCAGATGCAGCACCACCACCACCATCAGTAGCAGATGGCCCACCACCACCACGTGCTCGACCTCTTCCACCATACTTCCTCATGTTTGTGTAAATGTAGCCAAAATCACAGAAGATATATGGTACTGTATGAGAAGCGTACAGCTGTGTACAGTGAAGGTGAAAAATTTTAATCACCGTATATACTTGAGGAGTAACACACACAGACTGTCACAGGCTTACTATGTATTACAGTAGAATTGACTAATCAGATGTGATGCTCCACCCAAGCAATTTGTACACTGTCAGTGGCAGTCAGCTGTGCTACTCCACCAAATTAATTGCCCCTTATCACAGTCAGGCAGCCTATTAATCAGATATGATGCTCCACTCAAGCAATTTGTACACTGTCAGTGGCAGGCAGCTGTGCTACTCCATCAAATTAATTGCCCCATTATCACAGTCAGGCAGTCTACTAATCAGATGTGATGCTCCACTCAAGCAATTTGTACATTATCAGTGGCAGGCAGCTGTGCTACTCCACCAAATTAATTGCCCCCTTATCACAGTCAGGCAGCCTACTAATCAGATGTGATGTTCCACTCAAGCAATTTGTACACTGTCAGTGGCAGGCAGCTGTGCTACTTCACCAAATTAATTGCCCCCTTATCAAAGTCAAGCAGCCTACTAATCAGTCGTGATGCTCCACTCATGCAATTTGTACACTGTCAGTGGCAGGCAGCTGTGCTACTCAATCAATTAAATTGCCCCCTTATCACAGTTATGCAGCCTACTAATCAGATGTGATGCTCCACTCAAGCAATTTGTACACTGTCTGAGGCAGGCAGCTGTGCTACTCCACCAAATTAATTGCCCCCTTATCAAAGTCAGGCAGCCTACTAATCAGATGTGGTGCTCCACTCAAGCAATTTGTACACTGTCAGTGGCAGGCAGCTGTGCTACTCCACCAAATTAATTGCCCCCTTATCACAGTCAGGCAGCCTACTAATCAGATGTGATTCTCCACTCAAGCAATTTATACACTTTCATTAGCAGGCAGCTGTGCTACTCCACCAAATTAATTGCCCCCTTATCACAGTCAGGCAGCCTACTAATCAGATATGATGCTCCACTCAAGCAATTTGTACACTGTTAGTGGTAGGCAGCTGTGCTACTCCACCAAATTAATTGCCCCCTTTTCACAGTCAGGCAGCCTACTAATCTGATGTGATGCTCCACTCAAGCAATTTGTACACTGTCAGTGGCAGACAGCTGTGCTACTCCACCAAATTAATTGCCCCCTTATCACAGTCAGGCAGCCTACTAATCAGATATAATGCTCCACTCTAGCAATTTGTACACTGTCAGTGGCAGGTGTCATGGTCTGCTGAGTTTCGAGATTAGGTGGTTTTAGGTTTTAACCGGGATGGCCTCACTCTGGGATTCTGGGAGGCTTTTTATAGCCTCATTGTGGGGCCATCCTCTGTCGCTTATACTCTGACCCTTGGCCGAGTCTGTTTGACTCTGTTGTGCTTTGTGCCTGTGCTACGTTACATCTGTCTGGTTCTAATTTGGCTGTGTCCCTGTTTCGAGTTTTGCCTGACCCTTTTGTACTCTGCTGCCCTTTATGTGTATGACCCTTGGCTACGTTCTGACTCCGCTCTGTCTGTTCCTCTTGTACTTCGCCGCTCTCTCTGTGTCCGACCCCTTGGCTATTTTCTGATTACGCTCTGCCTGCTTCTCTTGTACTTCATCGCCCTCTATGTGTATGATACCTTGTCTACGTCCTGATTATCTGTTCTGTATATGCCCCTTGGTAACTGTGTCCCGTAGTTACCCTTCTAGGAGTTTTCCTTCTCCTCATAGCTCTCTGGAGCTTAGGCAACGCCCACTATCAGTCAAGTGCTTCAGGTCCTCTGGCCTGAAGCATTCTCTATCTGCTACTGCTGCCACTGAGAGACCTATGGCCGGCTCCACCCCTTGGCAGTCACATGCTGCAGGTCCTGGTCCTCTGAAGCACACGTCTTCCTTGCTGCTGCTCTGCTATACATGTATCTTTGGGCACAGTTTGTTCACTCAGGACACATGCACTTGCTCAGTGAGCAAGTATAGTGCAGTGTTGCTGACATTATAAGCGACCTTACATAATTTTGTGTTGGGGAGTTAAGTGTCTTTCCCAAACCTAATGGATCCCATGCAAGCTTTGGTTGATCAGGTCAAGCACCTGACCCAAATGTTCTAGAAACTCAATGTGGAACAGCGCACAATGGGCCTTACCCAGCAACAGTTGGTGGATACTGTGCAGGGGGCTATCGCTGTAATGGCTCCTAGTTCTGGGAGTAGAGATGTGTCATTAGCGGGCCCTGAATCTCTGGTCAAATTGCCAGACCCTTTCTCAGGGGATAAAAGGGAGTTCAGGTCCTTCAGAGAAGGATGCAAACTTTTTTTTTTCTCTAAGGCCCCGCTCCTCCGGGGACGAGTTCCAGAGGGTGGGGGTCATCATTTCCCTACTTCGGGCTACTCACAAACATGAGCCTTTTCTCTATCTCCTTCTGCCCCAGAGAGAATGACTGTCGATGCCCTTTTTGAAGCCCTGGGTTGTATATATGATGAACCTGACAGGGTTCGAATGGCTGAAGATATGGTGATGAATGTGCGACAGGGTAAATGCTCGGCTGAGTGGTTTTGTGCGGAGTTACGACTCTGGGCTGCGGAGATCTCGTGGGATGATGCTGCCCTTCGGGGCCTATTCCGCAGAAGCCTGTCTGAATGCCTCCAGGATGCACTAGCCCTTCACCCTCTACCAGACACTTTGGAGGATGCCATTACGCAAGCAGTGCGTATAGACCGCAGACTTTGGGCCAGGGGCATCTTGCAGTCCGAGACATCTCTATTCTCCAGCAGCAAAGAGACTGGTATCGCACCTGCTGCTCCTGAGCCTATGGAAGTGGGCATCACCTCTGTCAGAGAAAAGAGAGAGAACGTCGCCGGGAGAAACAGCTCTGTTTTTACTGTGGGGAGTCCGGTCACTGGAAAAAGGAGTGTCCCTTGTGTCATCCTCCAAGGCGATGGAAAACGACTAGGTCTGGGTAGTAATCGAGGAGACTGCCCAGACCTTCAGGTACTTTCTTGCTCATGTGCCAAGGTTTTTCTAAAGGTTGAACTGTTGGTAGACTATTATCGTTTTTTCTCTACAGCACTGGTGGACAGTGGTTCATCACTTAACCTGGTCTGCTCTGATATTGTTTCCCAACTCCAGATAGGGACAGTCAGGCTTCATACCCCACTTAAAATCGTGGCCATCGACTCATCTCCTCTCACCTGAATGGGGATTCTTTCTGTTTCTAAGAAATTTATATTGAAAATTGGTTCTTCTCACATGGAAGAGATTGAATGTTTTGTTATGGACAAATTGCCCGCAGTGCTGGTTTTGGGCATGCCCTGGCTTCAACGCCACAATCCAATGATTGATTGGGAATTGGGGGAGATTGTCAAGTGGGGGTCCAAATGTGTTGACTGTGACCCTAAATCTGTTTTTTGTGTGAAAATTGCAAAACCTGTCTCTGTGTCTTCTGTCAGTCTGGAGGGTATTCCGGAGTACCTAAAAGACTTTGAGGACGTTTTTTCAGAAAGTGAGGCTGAGGCGTTACCCCCTCATAGGCCATTTGACTGTGCCATCGATCTTATTCCAGGAGCCAAACTGCCCAAAGCTCGTTTATTTAATTTGTCGGGTCCGGAGCGCCTGGCTATGAAACAATATATTGCTGAGAGTCTCCGTAAGGGGCACATAAGACCTTCAGTTTCCCCTGTAGCAGCGGGGTTTTTCTTTGTTAAGAAAAAAGATGGCGGCCTACGTCCCTGCCTCGACTTTCGAGAATTAAATAAAATTACGGTCAGGAACACATATCCCCTGCCTTTGATTCCCGATCTCTGTAATCAGCTCTCTGGATCCAGATGGTTCTCTAAACTGGATCTCAGAGGGGCCTATAATCTGATAAGGATACGGGAAGGGGATGAGTGGAAAACGGCTTTTCTTACTTCTGAGGGTTATTTGAGAACTTTGTAATGCCATTTGGTCTCACCAATGCACAAGCCGTTTTCCAAAATTTTATCAATGTCGTGTTCTCGGACCTTATCGGCCGCTATGTGGTTGTATACCTGGATGATATCCTGATATATTCTGCTGATAGACAGTCACATTTGTTACATGTTAAAACTGTGCTCCAGAGGCTCCGAGAAAATCAGTTGTTTGTCAAACTTGAGAAATGTTCATTTTTTGTTCAAGGGTTGTCGTTTCTAGTCTTATTATCTCACCTATGGGGTTTCGCATGGATCCCAAGAAGGTGCAAGCTATTGTGGAGTGGGTCCAGCCCCGGGACCTTAAGGGACTCCAGCGCTTCTTGGGATTCGCGAATTATTATCGCAAATTTATTAAAGGGTTCTCACAGATAGCTAAGCCCCTTACGGATCTCACTTGTAAAGGGGCAGATCTCAGGTACTGGTCCCTGTCAGCTAAACAATCATTTATAACGTTAAAAAACTGTTTCACATCTGCTCCTATCCTGATTCAACCCGATCCTTCTATGCCATTTGTGGTTGAGGTTGATGCTTCTGAGGTGGGGGTGGGGCAGTGTTGTCACAGGGACCGGCTTCCCTAACTAATCTCAGGCCTTGTGCCTATTTTTCTAAAAAATTTTCTCCCGCTGAAAAAAATTATGACGTAGGCAATAGGGAGCTCTTGGCTATTGAATTGGCGTTCGAAGAATGGAGGCATTTTTTGGAGTGGGCGGCTCACCCTATTACAGTTATCACTGACCATAAAAATTTAGAATATATCAAATCTGCTAAGAGACTGACTCCCAGGCAAGCCTGCTGGTCACTTTTTTTTCCAGATTTCAGTTTTCAATTACTTTTCATCCAGGGTCAAAAAACGTGAAGGCTGACGCTCTGTCATGTAGTTTTGAACCAGTGTCCACCCCCGATCCGCGTCCCCCATTCTTCAACCCAGTATCGTGGTTGCCGAAATGTCATCGGAATTGGAGCGGGAGATTGTGGGGGCTCAATCTTCAGCACCAAGGTCCAAACCTGAAGACAAATTATTTGTTCCGCAGCATTTGCGCACCAAACTCCTGTGGGAGTTCCATGATTCGAAATTGAGTGCCCACTCTGGTATTGCAGCCACACGAGAAACAGTGGCAAGAGTTTTTTGGTGGCCTTTAATGGCTTCGGATGTTAAGAAACATGTCGTTGCATGTGGAATATGTGCCCGTTCTAAGAGCCCTCATTGCCGGCCGGCCGGGGAATTGGTGCCTCTACCAATTCGGGGAAGACCATGGACTCATTTGTCCATGGACTTCATTACCAATCTGCCATCGTCCCGTGGAAATACTGTTATTTGGGTAATTGTGGACAGATTTTCTAAATTAGCACATTTTGTACCCGTGGCATGTTTACCATCAGCAGAGACTCTCTCTAAACTTTTCCTTTCCCAGGTGGTACGTTTGCACGGGGTACCTACGAATATTGTGTCTGATAGAGGGACTCAATTTGAGTCTAAGTTTTGGCAGACATTTTGCAAAAAACTGGGGATATCTTTATCATTTTCCTCAGCTTATCATCCAGAAAGTAACGCGCAAACTGAACGCATCAACCAGTCGCTTGAACAAATCCTGCGGTGCTTGACTTCTACCCTGCAAAGCGACTTGTCTGATGCCTTGCCGTTAGCAGAGTTCGCCTTCAACAACCGGGTAAACCAGTCTACCGGTAGGTCACCATTTTTTGTTAATTATGGGATAAACCCTCATTTTGGCAAATTTTCGCTCATGGATTCTGGTTGCCCGGGGGCAGAGGACGGGATCAATCGTCTCATTGATCTGTGGTCAAAGGTTTGACTAAATATTTCTAGGGCTCAGGAAGAATATAAACATTTTGCGGATAAAAAAGGGACTCTGCTCAGTTGTTGCGATGTGGAGATAAGGTTTGACTCTCCACACGGAACATAAGCCATCGAGTACCCTCTGCCAAACTTGGACCTAAATTTATTGGCCCTTATGAAGTCATTGAGGTGGTGAACCCCGTAGCCTATCGCCTTCGTCTGCCCCCCTCTTTAGAACTCCATAATGTATTTCATAGGTCCTTACTTAAACCTTTTGGGTCAATGAGGGAGGATTCAGACGCCGGTCCTTCTCCAGTCTTGGTTGATGGGCATATGGAGTTCAAAGTGCAACATATTGTTGACTCCAGGTGGGTTCGGGGGGCTTTGCAATATCTGGTGCATTGGAAGGGGTACGGTCCTGAGGATCGGTCTTGGGTATCAGCTAAATCGGTACACGCGGACCGCCTGGTTCGTGCATTCCATGCCCGGCACCCTGAGAAACCTGGGGTCCAGAGGCCCCCCGTTAAAAGCGGGGTACTGTCATGGTCTGCTGAGTTTCTGGGATTAGGCGGTTTTAGGGTTAACCGGGGTGGTCTCACTCTGGGATTCTGGAAGGCTTTTTATAGCCTTATTGTGGGGCCATCCTCTGTCGCTTATACTCTGACCCTTGGCCGAGTGTGTTTGACTCTGTTGTGCTTTGTGCCTGTGCTACGTTACGTCTGTCTGGTTCTAATTTGGCTGTGTCCCTGTTTCGAGTTTTGCCTGACCCTTTTGTACTCTGCTGCCCTCTACGTGTATGACCCTTGGCTACGTTCTGACTCCGCTCTGTCTGTTCCTCTTGTACTTCGCCGCTCTCTCTGTGTCCGACCCCTTGGCTATTTTCTGATTACGCTCTGCCTGCTTCTCTTGTACTTCATCGCCCTCTCTGTGTTTGACCCATTGGCTACGTCCTGATTATCCGTTCTGTATATAACCCTTGGTAACTGTGTCCCGTAGTTACCCTTCTAGGAGTTTTCCTTCACCTCATAGCTCTCTGGAGCTTAGGCCACGCCCATTAGCTGTCACGTGCTTCAGGTCCTCTGGCCTGAAGCATTCTCTATCTGCTACTGCTCCCACTGAGAGACCTGTGGCCGGCTCCGCTCATTGGCAGTCACATGCTGCAGGTCCTGGTCCTCTGAAGCACACATCTTCTCTGCTGATGCTCTGCTATACAGGTATCTTTGGGCACAGTTTGTTCACTCAGGACACATGCACTGGCTCAGTAAGCAAGTATAGTGCAGTGTTCCTGACACAGGCAGCTGTGCTACTCCACCAAATTAATTGCCCCATTATCACAGTCAGGCAGCCTACTAATCAGATATGATTCTCCACTCAAGCAATTTGTACACTGTCACTGGCAGGCAGCTCAGCTACTCCACCAAATTAATTGCCACTTTATCACAGGCAGGCAGCCTGTAATCAGATCTGATGGTCCGCACAAGCAATTTCTACAGTGCCACTGGCAGGCATGCAGCCTAAGAACCAGCGTTGCTGCACACACTAAAATCCTCCCCTCTCGCTGCACAGTCACTGTACAGCTAATCGCTATCAGCAAAGTTTTTTTTTGTTTAGGCCCTGCCTAACGCTCTCCCTGCTCAGACGCACCGCCAGCAACCTTCCCCTACACTGAGTTCGGCAGTTGTAAAATGGCGATCGGCGCTCAAGGATTTTATATGCACTGTGATGCCACTGAAAGCCAGCCAATCACTGCAATGCCCTTCTCTAAGATGGTGCTGGCCACCTGCTATGTCATCACGTTGTCCACAGCCTGCGTCCGTTCTCATTGGCCGAGAAAAGGCTCTTAAAGTGTAGGGGAAAACCGACTCACTCCACGGTCGGGTTTCGTTTCACGGAACCCGGCTTTGCCGAAAATCGGTGATTTTTGAAAATGAACGACCTGTTTCGCTCAACTCTAGTATACAGCGATTCAACGTCAGCGGAGGTACAGACCGTCCACCTTACGGAGAAGTTCTCCGTATCCTTTAAAAATGATGGAAGATTCTCAATTAGAGGTTGCAGATGATAGTCAATCCACTGGTTGACATGTTCCAAGTAGTAACCTCTACCTGATATTATCGGTCGACAAGGTCTAACCTTGATATTCTTATGTATCTTTGGGAGGAGGTACAACGTCGATATAGTTGGTTCCTTAAGTGCTGAAGCCAGATCTTTAGTTATGACCTCTTGTTCAATTGCCCTTTTAAGTATGATCTCATGTTGGCTATTATACGCTGAAAGGTGGTTGTATGTCAATTTCCTATAATAGGTACTATTGTTCAACTGGCGAAAGGCTTCATCCTTATACATCTTTTTTGGCCAGAGTACAATATTACCCCATTTATCAGCAGGCTTCAGTACCACATCTGGTAGATTTCTCAAATAACTAAGACGTGTATGCTCCTCTATACACTATGTTCCAAATTATTATGCAAATGATATTTTTCTCTGATTTTCCTAAGTGGTCGGTGCAAATGACAGTCAGTCTAATAAAAGTCATCACCTGTTAGAGTATACATCGAATTTTATTGAAGAAACCTCCCAATGATAACAGTATAATCTCCAAAATGGAAAAAAACTCAAAATGCACTGTTCCAAATTATTAGGCACAGTAGAATTTCTGAACATTTGATCTGTTTTAAAGAACTGAAAATGTTCATTTGTGGAATTTGCAGCATTAGGAGGTCACAGTCACTGAACAAAAAAGCTACTTAACTCCAAAACATCCTAACAGGCCAAGTTACATGTTAACATAGGAACCCTTCTTTGATATCACCTTCACAATTCTTGCATCCATTGAACTTGTGAGTTTTTGGAAAGTTTCTTCTTGTATTTCTTTGCATGAAGCCTCACAGAGCTGCTGTTTTGAAGTGAACTGCCTCCCACCCTCATAGATATTTTGCTTGATGATACTCCAAAGGTTCTCTATAGGGTTGAGGTCAGGGTAAGATGCTGGCCACACCATAAGTTTATCTCCTTTTATGTCCATATCAGCCAATGACTCAGAGGTATTCTTTGCAGCATGAGATGGTGCATTGTCATGCATGAAGATGATTTTGCTCCTGAAGGCATGTTTCTGCTTTTTATTTCATGGAAGAAAGTTGTCAGTCAGAAACTCTACATACTCTGCAGAGGTCATTTTCACACCTTCAGGAACCTTAAAGGGCCCTACCAGCTGTTTCCCTACGATTCCGGCCCAAAACATGACTCCTCCACCTCCTTGATTACGTCGCAGCCTTGTTGGGACATGGTGGCCATCCACCAACCATCCACTACTCCATCCATCTGGACCATCCAGGGTTGCTCGACACTCATCAGTAAACAAGACTGAAAATGTCTGGGCCCATTGTTAAAAATGCTTATTTTAAGTATATTTTTCCAGGACTTGTTACCAGATGCGATACTTTAAAGAAAATGTCACGTTTCTTATAAAAAAAATATAGTGGTTTATTGGACTGTCCATCAAAAAAACATCATTACATGAAAACATAAAATGAGTGAAATAGTTACAAAGAGATTGTCCATTTGTCCATAGCAAAGCTTGTACACATCTTTCCTTGGTATCCTGAATGGTAAAAATGACATCTGTTTCTCAGCAGCGTCTTAAGGAAGCAACACGTGGTTACATAGCAGTTGGCTGTTCATTCATCGTAGTCCTTGTCACATGTGTCTGTAGAGAGAGTGAGAGAGCAAACGACCCCCCTCCCTTCGTGTAGTCATTATATATATGTCACTTAGATCACGTGGTCTCTATATATGGAGTTGCCACTTTACCATACAGAAATAGCATCTGTAATGTCAGCTGAAAGTCAATGTACTCAGTACAGAATTGAGTGTATAACGAATAAATCCATAACCAATAATTAATATTTAACACCCACTGCAACCGTTTCTGCTTGTGAGCACTGTTTAGGGGTGGCTGAATCGTAGGTTTATGCACCACAGCAAGCCTTTGAAGGATCCCACACCTTGTGGTTCGAGGGACTCCAGAGGAACCAGCAGCTTCAAATATCTGTTTGCTGGTTTGTAATGGCTTTTTAGCAGCTGCTCTCTTAACCCGATGACTTGCCTGGCAGAAACCTTCCTCATTCTGCCTTTATCAGCACGAACACGTCTGTGCTCAGAATCAGCCACAAATCTCTTAACAATACGATGATCACGCTTAAGTTGTCGGGAAATATGTAATGTTTTCATCCCTTGACCAAGGCATTGTACTATTTGATGCTTTTCAGCAGCAGAGAGATCCTTTTTCCTTCCCATGTTACTTGAAAACTCTGGCCTGCTTAATAGTGTGGAACATCCAGTTTTCCTTTTATTGGGCTCACATGGCAAACTAATTATCACAGGTATCTGAGATTGATTTCAGTTATCCAAAGAACCCTGAGACAGAATACCATCAGTGGGTTTCATTTACAAAAAAAAAAAAAAAAAACGCTATGACACTTAAACCAATTTGCATAATAATTTGGAACATAGTGTAGATAGATTGTTACCAGACATAAATCTGGGAATTTTTAACAACTCATCGGTAACCACCTGGACAAACAAATCAACGTCAGAGCAAGATGATAAGGGAGGAAACTTCTTGGAATGGGGGAGGATACAGGGAGGGATCTTACCTCCTTCATATATTGCCAAATCTTCAAGCGTTTTCAATGCCACTTGTTCCTCCATTGTAGGAAACAATTTATTGATATCATCATTGGAAAAATGTCGCTTAAACAACAATGACCTGGCGAATATATGTAGATCCTTCACAGCCATGAAAAGATCAAAGCCACAAGTAGGTGAAAAAGATAAGCAATGCTTAATAGGGCAATATCAACTTGTGACAATTGATGCTGACTAAGATTGATTACCTTGTTGTCTTTCTTGCTAGACTTAAGGCCCCGTCTCACATAGCGAGATCGCTGCGTGTGACAGGCAGGAGACCAGAAATCAGCTTTTAACCAAGGTACACTTCGGGTTTCCAGGCGCGGGGCTGTGCCTGGAAACCCGATGTGTACGTTGGATACCAGCGCGCTGCTGAGCTCCCTGCAGCAGCGCGCTGCTGCAGGGAGCTGGTAACCAAGGTACACATCGGGTTTCCAGGCACTGCGCAGCGCCTGGAAACCCGAAGGGTACCTTGGTTACCAGCTCCCTACATCAGCGGGCTGGTATCCAACGTACACTGTTTGGCAGCTCAGCAGCGATCATGTAGCGACACACCAGTGATCCTGATCGTTGTCGGGATCGCTGGTGTGTCGCTATGTGAGCAGGGGCCCTTAGGTGAACCAATATCACATCTTTTATATGGATGGAAACTGTGGTCACGTAATCTACTTGTCACTGACCTAATAGTTGTAGATGTTGATGAGTTGTCTGATCGCTCACTGAATGATGAAATAAACGTGGCAGAAGAGATATGTGGAATATTCTGATTACCCCTAGTTCTCCACATGTAAACATTTTTATTTTGATAATCCTTCAAGTCACGATGAAATTTGGATATCTGTGTCTCTTGGATTTTCTTGACAGTTATATCTTGAGTTTTTTCAAGTTCCAAGTCAAAGCTCTGAATTTTATCACTAGGACAACCTGCCCTCAACTTACTCTGTGCTGCATCAATACATTTATCAAAGTCACAGATACTTCAAGAATTTAACCCCTTAACGACTGCCGATACGCCTTTTAACGGCAGTCATTAAGGGTACTTAAACCACAGCGCCGTTTAGTAACGGCGCTGAGGAAAAAGTGTATAGAGCCCCCCACAGTCGCATTTTCTCTGGGGTCTCGGCTGCCTGGGGTAGCCGAGACCCCAGAGAACATGAATCGGGTCGGTTTTTTACCGACCCCGATGTTGCGATCGCCGTTATTAACCCTATCGCAACAAAAAAAAAATGATGTGCCATATAATTTCTCTGTCCTCTGATGTGATCGGACATCAGAGGAGAGAGAAAAAGGGTCCCCAATCCCCCCCTTGTGGCCCCCGAAACCCCTTGTGGCCCCAGGGCCCTCCGGTGTCCCCCGGTTGCCACCGCCATGCTCCAATGGGGAGAAAATGCCTGCAACATCCTTCAGCATGACCGGTTTGGCAGTGGGTCAGTAATGGTGTGGGGTGGAATTTCTTTGGATGGCCACACAGCCCTCCATGTGCTTGCCAGAGGTAGCCTGACTGCCAATAGGTACCTTGATGAGATCCTCAGACCCCTTGTGAGACCATATGCTGGTGCAGTTGGCCCTGGGTTCCTCCTAATGCAGGACAATGCCAGACCTCATGTGGCTGGAGTGTGTCAGCAGTTCCTGCAAGATGAAGGCATTGAAGCTATGGACTGGCCTGCCTGTTCCCCAGACCTGAATCCGATTGAGCACAACTGGGACAGCATGTCTCGCTCCATCCACCAACGTCACGTTGAACCACAGACTATCCAGGAGTTGACGGATGCTTTAGTCCAGGTCTGGGAGGAGATCCCTCAGGAGAACATCCGCAACCTCATCAGGAGCATGCCCAGGCGTTGTAGGGAGGTCATACAGGCACGTGGAGGCCACATACAATACTGAGCATAATTTTGACTTGTTTCCACTTTAATTTTGTCTTGATTTGATTTTCATTTTGACTTGTTTCCACTTTCATTTTGGGGGTCTTGCCAAATTGAGGCCTCCATTGGTTCAAAAATTTGATTTCCATTGATGATTTTTGTGTGATTATGTTGACAGCACATTCAACTTTGTACACAACAAAGTATTCAATGAGAATATTTCATTCATTTAGATCTAGGATGTGTTATTTGAGTGTTCCCTATATTTTTTTGAGCAGTGTATATGAAAGACATTACAGTGTCTGGTGTGTCATTGGCCAAAGGTATATAAATGGTATCCAAGAATTAAATATATGTTACATAATTGTACACATATGTATGGCCACAGATCACCTCAGACAGAATATAGGACCAGTAAAAGGACAGATTGCTAAATACCATAAACAGGGAGGAAGGAAAACCAACAAAAAATGCAATCAAAAGTCCATATTATACACAAAATACACTTTATTTATCAGATAGGCAGACAAGAACAGGAAAAGTTAAAACACCGGTGAATATAACACCCTGCACTGCATAGGGCAGATCAGGCCACACATGAGCGCTGAGTCATATTGCACAGTGCCCGGCTGTATCAGCCATACATGTAAGACAGCCGCTGTTTAGATATATGTCTCTCATCGTAAGGCACAAATGTGCAAGCACCTAAATAACAGATGCATGTGTATATATAGAAGTATCCAACATATATAACAAAAAAGGCTCACAAAGTATTAGATAGTTACCCGTTGGTCATTATTAGCAGCGTCTCCAAGTGGCCATTAGATATGGGATAATATCAAGGTGAACATGCGTTTTTATGCTGCATGCATACCAACTTTAACCAAGCTCAATTTTTGTGTGTTTTTTCTTTGTATTTTTGCATTCTGTGCAAGTCGGGGTGTGGCCTCACCCTCTGGAGCTGTAAATTACATTTAGGCTGGCGTCACACTAGAGAGGAATGTGGACGAGTCAGAGGCGTTAAAAAAACGCATTACACTCAGACCAATGTTTCACTATGGGGCAGCTCCCATCATCCGTATATTTCTCTCCCGTATTTTACGGGCCAAGACAATCGCAGCATGCTGCGATTGTCAGCGTATTATGCCCCTAGTACGCCAATGCAAGTCTATGGGGGCGAGAAAAATACGGATTACACACGGACCACATGTGTGACTTGCGAAAAATATGCACCGTGTCCTTTAGAAACCCGGCAATTCAGTGCACTATACTGTAAAATCATATTGACATGATTAATAAAGAATGTAAAGAATAGATATATACACATAGAAAATATATATATATATATATATATATATATATATATATATATATATATATATGCCATTGTGACACATATATATATATTTATAGTTCATACAATTCTACATAGCATAATAGCCGCTAATTCAATTGCCGGCTTCTGTAAAATCATTACAGAACCCGACATGAATGACACATGGTTTCATACAGTAAACCATTTCATTTCATGTAGTTTGATATATGGTTTTCACTAATTATTATATGAGTGTATGTGTGCAAAATTTCGGACAGATAGACAGATATTTTTAATTTGAACGCCCAAACCTTTTCGCCTGATGTTTCTAAGGACTATAAGGAATTAATGCAGCGTTACAGAAATGTTATGTACCGTAAAACGAAACTCTGATGGAATCGTACTTCGCTAGAAAATTATTTATCTAAAAAATAATACCCAGGGGCTTAAGGGTGCAGCTATACCCTACATTCGATATACAAGAGGAAGATTTAATCAAGAGATGGGTGTCGGCTGCTTCAACATGCTCCTTTGAATTTATTCAGGTGCTGATTGATAAAAATACCATTTCACTGGGTGAATTAGATAAGGAATTGGTTGGTATTCATGATTTATTACAAAAAGATGTCCCTAAGGAATCATTTGATAAATGGCTGAAAGAACTTGATAAAGACACAATCAAGTGGGAAGATGATGTCAGTCAAGTGAAACTGAAGAGATTTCAAAGGGATATGAATGATTATGATTCCGATAAGGTTTATAAATGGCAACAGAGGAAGAAAAATGGTACTAAAAGAATGAGATCAAGAGAACCGTCTATTACATCTAGTATATCTGGATCTGAGAGTTATGCCTCCACAAGTGATATTGAGGATCACAGAGATTTTAATTTGAGGAAGGATACTCACAGAAAACAGTTTCCAGAAATGTTTAATAAAATGAGTAAACGTCAAAAAGATCAGGATCATTTCAAGGTAGTCAATTTGTCTGAGCATGTGATTTCATCCATTCAACTAGAAGTATTGGAAAGAGGATTAACCTTTTCTCCCTTCTCCCATTTAGATCCGTTCGAAGCTATTAAGGATACACATCACTGCTCTAGGAAACTAATTTTGAAAAAACTGCACCATAAAGTTAATGCTGGTGAAAATCTTTTCTCCCCAGAAGAGCTGAGAGCTCTAGAAATTTTGGAATCTCTTGAAGAAGAGAATAACCTTATAGTGGTAAGTAACATTCCGAGCCACTTGTATGATAGATCTAAAAGATTTCCACCTTTGGGGTTGTGCCCGGCGGTGGAGGTTTTTACTAAATTAGTTACACAAGACATTGAACAATTGGCTACTGAGGTTAGACATTTTTTCAATCTTTCTAGGGAGGAAAGATTAGCTCTTAAAGAATTGGAATCCTGGAGAGATGTACTCTTTAAGCAGTCGAATAAGTGAGGCAATTTGGTGATCTGGCCGTGCCAGATGTATGAAAGATAAGCTTATAAGTTATTGGATGAAAGAACATGTTATCGCAAACTGACGTACAATCCTTTATCTTCTTTTCAGACTAAATTGATCTCTATTCTTGACAAAGCATTTGCTGAGGGTATAATATTCAAAAAATTGCTGGATAATTTGAAAAATTTGCAGCCGAAATTGCCCACTTTTTACATCATCCCTAAGTTGCATAAGAATCCAATGGATCCTCCAGGGCGTCCAATTATAGCAGGTAATGGGGGACTTTGTGACACCATTTCAAACATTGTAGAATTTTTTCTCAAGCCTATTGTGTGCACCTTACCGTCTTACATCAAAGACACCACATCTGCCCTCCAACGTTTGGATCAGATACATTTAGAAAGTGGTATGTTAATGGTAACGGCGGATGTGGAAGCGTTGTACACTTCCATAAGGCATTCGGATGAGCTAGCTGCTACGAAGTGGTTTTTACAAACCAGTAACGTTAGTCCCCTCATTGCTGACCTTGTTTTGATTTTGTTGGAATTTATTTTACATCATAATGCGTTTACATTCATTAACTCCATTTTTTTGCAGGTACAGGGTACGGAAATGGGGGCCTCATGTGCCCCGGCTTATGCTAATTTATTTTTGGGCGCATGGGAGAGAAATGTCTTTCAAGATGACCTCATCCACGGTGTGAACATGGTTCACAACTGGATGAGGTATATAGACAATATCTTTTTCCTATGGGAAGGTACTGTAGAGGGATTAAATGAATTTAACCCCTTACTGCCATCAGACGTACTATCCCGTCCATGGTACCTGGGCCCGTATGACCATGGACGGGATAGTACATCCCGTGCGATCGGACGCGCTACCAGGGGGAGTGCAGCCGATCGCGGCCGGGTGTCAGCTGATTATGTCAGCTGATTAGCGGTCACGGACCACTCCCGGCACATTAACCCCTGGCACACCGCGATCTGGGCTCCCTGCGCGCTCCACTGAGACCCTCAGAGCAGCGCGATGTGTAGCGCTGTTCCGAGGATCCGTCCTCCCTCCAGGTCCCCGGATCCAAGATGGCGCCGGGGTCCTGCAGGGAGGCGGCTTCCTCAGTGCCTGCTGAGAGCAGGCACTGAGAAGCCTGTAGCACTGCCAGAGCGATCGCTGGTGTGACAGAGTGCTGTGCACACTGTCACACCAGCGATCTGCTAAAATACTGTGATGTCCCACCCTGGGACAAAGTAAAAAAGTTAAAAAAATGAAAATAAAAAGTGGTAAAAAAAATCATAAAAAAAAAAAAAATATTCCCCAATAAATTCATTTCTTCCTGTAAATAAAAAAAACAAAACAATAAAAGTACACATCTTTGGTATTGCCGCGTCCGTAACGACCCCCCCTATAAAACTATCCCACTAGTTAACCCCTTTAGTGAACCCCTTAAAAAAAAAAAAAAAACTAAGCAAAAAATCAATGCTTTATCATCATACTGCCGAACATAAAGTGGAATAACACGCGATCAAAAAGACCGATATAAATAACCATGTACCGCTGAAAACGTCATCTTGTCCTGCAAAAAACGAGCCATCAAACAGCATCATCAGCGAAAAAATAAAAAAGTTATAGCTCGCAGAATAAAGCGATGCAAAAATAATAATTTTTTAGATAAAATTGCTTTTATTCTATAAAAGCCCCAAAACATAAAAAAATTATATAAATGAGGTATCACCGTAATCATACTGACCCGAATAATAAAACTGCTTTATCAATTTTACCACACGCGAAACGGTATAAACGCCTCCCCCAAAAGAAATTCATGAATTGCTGATTTTTGTTCATTCTAACCTCCCAAAAATCGAAATAAAAAGCGATCAAAAAACGTCACATGCTCAAAAATGGTACCAATAAAAACGTCACCTCGTTCCACAAAAAATAAGACCTCATATGATTCTGTGGGCCAAAATATGCAAAAATTATAGCTCTCAAAATGTGGTGATGCAAAAAACTACTTTTTGCAATAAAAAGCGTCTTTTAGCGTGACAGTTGCCAATCACAAAAACCCGCTATAAATAGTAAATCAAACCCCCTTTATCACCCCCTTAGTTAGGGAAAAATAATAAAATTAAAAAAATTTATTTATTTCCATTTTCCCATTAGGGTTTGGGTTGCGGCTAAAGTTAGGGTTAGGGTTGGCGCTAACGTTAGGATTAGGGTTAGGGTTGGGATTAGGGTTAGGGGTGTGTTAGGGTTAGGTTTGTGGTTAGGGTTGGGACTAGGGTTAGGGGTGTGTTGGGGTTAGGGTTGGAGTTAGAATTGGGGGGTTTCTGCTGTTTAGGCACATCAGGGGCTCTCCAAATGTGACATGGCATCTGATTTCAATTCCAGCCAATTCTGCGTTGAAAAAGTCAAACGGTGCTCCTTCACTTCTGAGCTCTGCCATGCGCCCAAACAGTAGTTTACCCCCACATATGAGGTATCAGCGTACTCTGTACCCCAAGAGTTATTGTGCAATTTGTCCTATTTCTTCTGTTACCCTTGGTAAAATAAAAAACTGGGGGCGAAAATATCATTTTTGTAAAAAAAAAAATGATTATTTTTGTTTTTACGGCTGTATGTTATAAACTTCTGTGAAGCACTTGGGCTTCATAGCGCTCACCACACATCTAGATAAGTTCCTTGTGGGGTCTATTTTCCAAAATGGGGTCACTTGTGGGGGGTTTCCACTGTTTAGGCACATCAGGGGCTCTCCAAATGCAACATGACGCCCCCAGACCAATCCATCAAAGTCTGCAATCAAAAACGTCACTACTTCCCTTCCGAGCCCCGACGTGCGCCCATACAGTAGTTTACTCCCACATATTGGGTATCAGCGTACTCAGGAAAAATTGGACAACAACTTTTGGGGTCCAATTTCTCCTGTTACCCTTGTGAAAATAAAATATTGGGTGCAAAATAATAATTTTTGTAAAAAAAAAAAAGATTTTTTTATTTTACGGCTGTACGTTATAAACTTCTGTAAAGCACTTGGGGGTTCAAAGTGCTCACCACACATCTAGATAAGTTCCTTGAGGGGTCTAGTTTCCAAAATGGTATCATTTGTGGGGGGTTTCCACTGTTTAGACAGATCAGGAGCTCTCCATACACGACATGGCATCCAGCCAATTCTGCGTTGAAAAAGTCAAACGGCGCTCCTTCCCTTCCAAACTCTGCCATGCACCCAAACAGTGGTTTACCCCCACATATGGGGTATCAGCGTACTCAGGACAAATTGCACAATAACTTTTGGAGTCTTGTTACCGTTGGGAAAATAAAAATTGGGGTGAAAAGATCAATTTGTGGAAAAAATATGATTTTTTAATTTTACGGCTCTACGTTATAAACTTGTGTGAAGCACTTGAGGGTTCAAATTGCTCACCAAAGATCTAGATAAGTTCCTTAGGGGGTCTAGTTTCCCAAATGGGGTCACTTGTGGGGGGTTTCCACTGTTTAGGCACATCAGGGACTCTCCAAATGCAACATGGCGTCTAATCTCAATTCCAGCCAATTTTGGTTGGAAAAAGTCAAATGGTGCTCCTTCCCTTCCGAGCTCTGCCGTGCACCCAAACAGTGATTCCCCCCACATATGGGGTATCAGCGTACTCAGGACAAATTGGACAACAACTTTTGAGGTCCAATTTCTCCTGTTACCTGTGGGAAAATAAAAAATTAGTGACTAAGATAATTTTTGTGGGAAAAAAATAGGATTTTTTATTTTCATGCCCGGGCATTATAAACTTGTGTGAAGCACTTGGGGGTTCAAAGTGCTCACCAAAGATCTAGATAAGTTCCTTAGGGGGTCTACTTCCAAAATGGGGTCACTTGTGGGGGGTTTCCACTGTTTAGGCTCATCTGGGGCACTACAAGCGGAACATGACCCCCATCAATGTTTGCATTCCAAAACGTTACTGCTTCCTTTCCAAGCCCTGCCATGCGCCCAAACAGTTTCCCCCCCACATATGGGGTATCAGCGTACTCAGGACAAATTGGACAACAACTTTTGGGGTCCAATTTCCTTGGGAAAAATCAAAAATTTGGGACTAAAAAATCATTTTTGTGGAAATTTTTATTTTTTTTTTTACACCCAGGCATTATAAACTTTTGTGAAACACTTTGGGGTTCAAAGTGCTCACAACAGATCTAGATAAGTTCCTTAGGGGGTCTAGTTTCCAAAATGGTGTCACTTGTGGGGGGTTTCCACTGTTTAGGCGCATCAGGGGCTCTCCAAACACGACATGGCGTCCAATCTCAACTCCAGCCAATTTTAGTTTGAAAAAGTCAAACGGCGCTCCTTCCCTTACGAGCTCTGCCGTGTGCCCAAACAGTGGTTTTCCCCCACATATGGGGTATCGGCGTACTCAGGAGAAATTGCACAACAACTTTATCTGTCCATTTTCTCCTTTTACCCTTGTGAAAATAAAAAAAAGTTTGTAAAAGATCATTTTTGTGGCTAAAAAGTTAAATATTCATTTTTTCCTTCCACGTTGCTTCAGCTCCTGTGAAGCACCTGAAGGGTTAATAAAATTCTTGAATGTGGTTTTGAGTACCTTGAGGGGTGCAGTTTTTAGAATGGTGTCACTTTTGGGTATTTTCTGCTATATAGACCCGTCAAAGTGACTTCAAACGTGAGGTGGTCCCTAAAAAAATGGCTTTGTAAATTTTGTTGTAAAAATGAGAAATCACTTGTCAACTTTTAACCCTTATAATTTCCTAACAAAAAAAAATTTTGGTTCCAAAATTGTGCTGATGTAAAGTAGACATGTGGGAAATGTTATTTCTTAACTATTTTGTGTGACATATTTCTCTGTTTTAAGGGAAAAAAAATTCAAAGTTTGAAAATTGCAAAATTTTCAAAATTTTCGCCATATTTGCGTTTTTTTCAAAAATAAACGCAAGGTATATCGAAGAAATTTTACCACTAACGTGAAGTACAATATGTCACGAGAAAACAGTCTCAGAATCGCGAAGATCCGTTGAAGCATTCCAGAGTTATAACCTCATAAAGAGACAGTGGTCAGAATTGTAAAAATTGGCCCGGTCATTAACGTGCAAACCACCCTTGGGGGTGAAGGGGTTAAGAATGTCTTGAACAACAATGACATTAACGTCAAACTTACCTTTCGTCATGGTAGATCCTTGGATTTCTTGGATATAAATATCATAGCAGCTCTTGATGGCAAACTTCATACTGATGTTTTTAGAAAGCCTACGGCTACCAATACATTGTTGCGAGCGGATTCCTCCCATCTTTGATCAACGATTAGAAGTATTCCAATAAGTCAATCCTGCGGGTAAAAAGGATTTGTTCTAATGAAAGCCTATTTGAAAATCAAGCGATGAACCTGACATGTAGGTTCAAGGATAGAGGTTATAGCCAATGCTGTATTAAAAGAGGGTATATGAGAGCCAAGAGGATCTCTCGCGATCAAATTCTATACGGAAAGCCTAAAAGTGTTGATGTGAAAGATAAAGAACAGGTAAGATTCATAACGACTTACAATAGTCAGTGGCAAAATCTCACAGATGTCATTCGAAAACATTGGGAGGTCCTATGAGTGGATCCAATACTCAGGAATATCTTACCGTCTTTCCCCTCTTTTGTGGCAAAACGCTCAGCAAACTTTAAAGATCTTGTCAGGAGTCATTATGACTCTCCTAATTCACCAGCAGTCGGGTCTCAGACCCTTGATCGTAAGGGATTCTATCCATGTGGACTATGCAAAGGTTGTTTAAATTTGATTAAGGGAACAAAGTTCCCTAATTTTGATGGATCAAAAACCTATGATATTCGTAAATATCTTACTTGCTCCTCTCAAGGAGTTATATACTATGCTCAATGCCCTTGTGGCAAGGTTTACATAGGTTTAACAACCAGAGAATTGAAGATCAGAGTCAGAGAACACGTGAGGGATATTGCTAAGGCAGTAACGTGTGATGACGTATCACTGCTTAAAACGTTACCTCGCACTTTAAAGAATTTCACAACTGCAATGCGAGAGAACTGAAGGTCAAGGCTATAGATCAGGTGACATTGGGTATACGGGGAGGAGATTTAAGTAAAATTCTAGCACAATGTGAGAGTCGTTGGATTTATAGATTGGGCACGATGGCACCACAAGGTCTTAATGAAAATTTGGGATTCTCAGCGTTCCTTTGAATAAATAAGAATTAGCAGTCCTGATTAGTAAACATTTTTATGGGTAGGGATGGGGTTTATTTTATTTTAATATTGTTTTAGTTGTTAATTATCATTTGTTTTTTAGATGGATAAGAGGGAAAGTATGTCATATTCTGGATAGTGGACCACCCTGAAATCTGTTGCGCTGGATGAAACACCAATGAGGGATTGATTGCAGTATATTATTGAAGGACTTTGGCCTGTTGTCGAGGATCATTATTTACTTTTTGTATTAATATTATTGTATAGTAATTCAATATTCTCCTTTTTTTTTACAATTTTTATTATTTTTTATTTTTATTTTTTATGATGAAGTATTCACGGTGTTAATATACTATTTATAATATATTTTTGTGGAATATAGTAAAAAATTCTAATTCACTAGGTCACTAGCACTTTAAATGATTAATTGATATAATTAAGTTATATATGGTGGTAAATTAATGGTATTTTATTGATAAAAATATTTTAGTGAGTCTTTTTTTGTATTTTTCACATTGCACTATCACTTTAAATGTATGTATAGATATAATTGATGATGGATTATGGTGTATAATATGGTATGTTGGAATCTATTTTTTGCACAGTAATGTTACACTAAGTGTTTTTTTAATGTACAGTAATTTTTGTATATTATAAGTGACTGTATACAGATGATGGCGAGATAATTTGTTTAATAGCAGAGTCTTTTTTGATATAATCCCTTAAAAAATGTAATTCTTTTAGAATGAAATGACACCATATAGCGGTTGTAATGGATTATTTATTGTGAAAACGCTGCTGGATTTAAGTATTGTCTGTCTGTTTGAGTGCATGCGCTTGACCCCTTCCTTTACATTTCCGGGAGTGTCCATATGTGGAATAGCTTGCGTGCCAGCAAGAGTTCCAGCTGGCACATGTCCAGAAGTGACGTTTGAAACCAGGAAGTGGGGATAGCTTCATGCGCTGTACGAAAACAGTTGGACACTTCTGGTCCAATTACTAGCGTATACCGCGATTTAATTAGCGCACAGGTTTGCATGGGTTTGGTATATAAACCCCTCATTGCCCACCTCTAGTACGCCCCCGAAGAAGCGAGAAGCGAAACGTTCGTCGGGGTGAGGGGGAGACGTTTAGGCTGCAGCACTTCGGGTGTCACCACTTACCATTTCACATCTCCCGGTAAAGTATACCCTATTTATGATCAATTTTGCTGTGATTGTGGCAGTGATATTTTCTTATTGATGGGATGGTATGTTATTATGGGTGTTGTACATGCCGCAGTATAGCATGTAGCCTAGATGTTTTCCTCTAGATTTTTGGGCGTTTCTTTGATCTAAGCTCCTATTTGGAATTTTATGTTATTATTTTAATTGTGATTAATAAAATATTTAATTTTTTTATATTTTTTCTGGATCTCTTCTCTTGGCTATATTGATATGTAAGTCCAAGTGTGTTGTTAAGCTTATGTGAAGTGCCAGATAGGTAATATTCAGGACATTTTTGATAATTAGATTCAGGTTGCTGTTGTATTAACAGATTGTCCGACTATGTAATAGCCAGAAAATATTTCTGGTGTGTAAGTTATGAATATAATAATGAGATTTTGTTGTTTTTTAAACAGACCATTTATTAGAATGGACCTCAAAGCTAAAGAAAGCTTTTGGCGATCTAAAGCTACAGATATTTTTAATTTGAACGCCCAAACCGTTTCGTCTGATGTTTCTAAGGACTATAAGGAATTATTGCAGCGTTACAGAAATGTTATGTACCATAAAACAAAGATCTGGTGGAATTGTACTTCACTAGAAAATTATTTATCTAAAAAAATAATACCCAGGGGCTTAAGGGTGCAGCTATACCCTACATTCGATATACAAGAGGAAGATGTAATCAAGAGATGGGAGTCGGCTGCTTCAACATGCTCCTTTGAATTTATTCAGGTGCTGATTGATAAAAATACCATTTCACTGGGTGAATTAGATAAGGAATTGGTTGGTATTCATGATTTATTACAGAAAGATGTCCCTAAGGAATCATTTGATAAATGGCTGAAAGAACTTGATAAAGACACAATCAAGTGGGAAGATGATGTCAGTCAAGTGAAAATGAAGACATTTCAAAGGGATATGAATGATTATGAATCCGATAAGGTTTATAAATGGCAACAAAGGAAGAAAAATGGTACTAAAAGAATGAGATCAAGAACCGTCTATTACGTCTAGTATATCTGGATCTGAGAGTTATGCCTCCACAAGTGATATTGAGGATCACAGAGATTTTAATTTGAGGAAGGATACTCGCAGAAAACAGTTTCCAGAAATGTTTAATAAAATGAGTAAACGTCAAAAAGATCAGGATCATTTTAAGGTAGTCAATTTGTCTGAGCGTGTGATTTCATCCATTCAACTAGAAGTATTGGAAAGAGGATTAACCTTTTCTCCTTCCTCCCATTTAGATCCGTTTGTAGCTATTAAGGATACACATCACTGCTCTAGGAAACTAATTTTGAAAAAACTGCACCATAAAGTTAATGCTGGTGAAAATCTTTTCTCCCCAGAAGAGCTGAGAGCTCTAGAAATTTTTGAATCTCTTGAAGAAGAGAATAACCTTATAGTGGTAAGTAACATTCCGAGCCACTTGTATGATAGATCTAAAAGATTTCCACCTTTGGGGTTGTGCCCGGCAGTGGAGGTTTTTACTAAATTAGTTACACAAGACATTGAACAATTGGCTACTGAGGTTAGACATTTTTTCAATCTTTCTAGGGAGGAAAGATTAGCTCTTAAAGAATTGGAATCCTGGAGAGATGTACTCTTTAAGCAGTCGGATAAGGGAGGCAATTTTGTGATCTGGCCGTGCCAGATGTATGAAAGACAAGCTTATAAGTTATTGGATGAAAGAACATGTTATCGCAAACTGACGTACAATCCTTTATCTTCTTTTCAGACTAAATTGATCTCTATTCTTGACAAAGCATTTGCTGAGGGTATAATATCCAAAAAATTGCTGGATAATTTGAAAAAATTGCAGCCGAAATTGCCCACTTTTTACATCATTCCTAAGTTGCATGAGAATCCAATGGATCCTCCAGAGCGTCCAATTATAGCAGGTAATGGGGGACTTTGTGAGACCATTTCAAACATTGTAGAATTTTTTCTCAAGCCTATTTTGTGCACCTTACCGTCTTACATCAAAGACACCACATCTGCCCTCCAACGTTTGGATCAGATACATCTAGAAAGTGGTATGTTAATGGTAACGGCGGATGTGGAAGCGTTGTACACTTCCATAATTCATTCTGATGGCCTAGCTGCTATGAAGTGGTTTTTACAAACCAGTAACGTTAGTCCCCCCCATTGCCGACCTTGTTTTGACTTTGTTGGAATTTATTTTACTTCATAATGCGTTTACATTCAATAATTTCATTTTTTTGCAGGTACAGGGTACGGCAATGGGGGCCTCATGTGCCCGGCTTATGCTAATTTATTTTTGGGCGCATGGGAGAGAAATGCCTTTCAAGATGACCCCATCCAGGGTGCGAACATGGTTCACAACTGGATGAGGTATATAGACGATATCTTTTTCCTATGGGAAGGTACTGTAGAGGGATTAAATGAATTTAAGAATGTCTTGAACAACAATGACATTGGATTTCTTGAATATAAATATCATAGCAGCTCTTGATGGCAAACTTCACACTGATGTTTTTAGAAATCCTACGGCTACCAATACATTGTTGCGAGCGGATTCCTCCATCTTTGATCAACGATTAGAAGTATTCCAATAAGTCAATTCCTGCGGGTAAAAAGGATTTGTTCTAATGAAAGCCTATTTGAAAATCAAGCGATGGACCTGACACGTAGGTTCAAGGATAGAGGTTTTAGCCAACGCTGTATTAAAAGAGGGTATATGAGAGCCAAAATCATATGAAAAAACCCTAACAACAATACTTTATTGATAAATTACCTAAATAGGTGGCACCAAACAAAAATGACATACAAAGAAACACATATAGTGTTCCAAAACTTAAAAATTGGGCACATCTGAATGTCCCTAGTAAACACTAGGCTATCACCTGCCTGGCCGCGGAGGTTGGCACCCTAGGGGGGAGCGTTGTGGCACCCCCGCTCACCGATGGCTATCCCTAGTGGCCCTGATGCACTCTTCAGCCTTAGGGAATCCCTCTGCCCAATAGCTAAGGGGACCCCTATATATAGATAGAGACCTACTGTGCTAGTACATTCCTATGCCCCAATGATGTAAAAACAATGAACACAGGTGGTATATATATATATATATATATATATATATATATATATATAGTGGTAGCTGTGGATGGTTGTTATCATCAATGAATATTAGCATGCAATAACCGTATTGGTGAGAGCTTATCAGATATAAAGTTAAATAGCCTAGTTGTCAACAGGCTTATAGTATACCGCTTATTTAATAGATATTCTAATGGAAATGTATCTGCTCACATAAAATCAATCTAAAAAATTGGACTAGTTTCAGTAAAGAGAAAATATATATGATCACATCGTTTGCTAGTGTCACGTAAGATAGACATTATCTCTCATTAGGCCAGAAAATCTATTGTTGCATAGACATTAACACTGGATGCTGTGCCACTAGGTTGTGAGTTTCACATAATATATTATCGTTGAAATTGATATAGCAAACGATGTGATCATAAATATTTTCTCTTTACTGAAACGAGTCCAGTTTTTTGAGATTGATTTTGTGAGAAGATACATTTCTATCAGAATATTTATTAAATAAGCGGTATACTATAAGCCTGTTGACAACTAGGCTATTTAACTTTATATCTGATAAGTAGTGTTGAGCGATATTGCTCGATATCTAAAAATATCGTATCGAAATTGTATCGCCGATAGCACTAAATATCGTCGATATCCGATTTCGATACCGGAAGTCCCATGTAAGTCTATGGGAACAAAATATCGCAACAAAAAAACCCTTTCTTTCGTTGTAAACACAAAATATACACACATAGAATACATATTATATATATATATACATGTCATTGTGACATATATATACATATATTTATAGTTTATACACTTCTACATAGTAAAATCGACTCTAATTCAATTGCCGGGTAAAGACGTGACATACCCCATAGAAGTCGACGGGCTCGGTGCCGAGTACCCCAAAAACCTCTGGCTCTGTGCGACTCAACTTGGGCGTCACGAACAGGATTCTGTAGCTCGCTATAAGCGAGTCCTGTGTGCCTGAATTGCACTGGTTTTGTGCTTGAGAATTGCTAAAATCATCAGAGAATGTATTTGCCATTTTTCCTCCATATCTGCGTCACGACGAGGCACTGGTGAAGAAGAAGGGCGTGCTCTTCGTGGGTGTCACTCACTCAGTGGCGTGAAAACGATGGCCGCCCACTGTAAATGGTACTGCAATGTAACATCGTGCCCCACAGCTCTGGAGTTCCGCCTCCTCATCCTCCTCAGTGTGAGGAGGTCCCGCCTCCCTACAAAAGAGGGGCCCTCTCCAGATGCTAATGACACATGTGACTTGGCAGAGATGGCTAATGGACACGACGAGCAGAAGTGGGAAGGGATGGAGCAGTCAGAGCTCTCCCCCCACGGAAGCGACCCGATCGCCACGGAATCACCGTTGGGCACCCGGCCTGTAAAACCCTCCTACGCTGCAAGAAGCGGAGGATACCCTGAGAGGCCTGGCCCGGCACCGGGAGGAGGTCGCCAGGATGGAAGCCAGCTGGCGTGCCCTAAAAATAAACTTGGAGCGGCGCCAATCCCTTACCTGAAGTGTCTGTACCGGAAGGTGAGGCACCCGTTATAGTAGAGGAGCCCTTGCAATGTGATCCGGTTGACGTTGTCGCAGTGGAGGCACCCGTTCCTGCAAAAACCGCAGCACCGTCAGCAGCACCCCAGATCCCGCTGTCTGCCCGGTCGCTGAGACAGAAGAAGCGACACCCGTCCTCATGGAGGAGGCCGCGCAAGCACCAGAGCACTACTGCCTGTACCGGAGCCCCGACTGTCATCTGATTTAGAGCCGTCTGCTTCCTCCGCAGGGGAGCACCGCCAGGACTGGGGGGCGACAGGAGAGCTGCCGCAAACCGGACACTGTAAGCTGCAGTGGAGTGGTGGAGACATGGAGCAACTGGTGGAGGAGAATTACAACCGGCGTCAGGAGGAAGAGTGGAGACGTTTGGAGCGGGAAGCAGAGCGACAAAGGGAGCAGCGAGAAACCCTAAAACTTCGCCAACGTCACCTGGAGAAGGACCCGGGGAGATAAGGACCGGATGAGAAAGGATAAAGGAACCCTGAGTGAGCCGCGGCGTAAGGGTGCAGTACGGAGCTTTAAATTGAAAGGTGGGTGGGGCTTCATCAAGGAGCCTGGACTTTATTTAGAAGTCTTTGTGACCCGGCGGGACATGGAGGCTCACCTCCCAGAAGGACACCCGGGGAGGGACCTGTTGCCAGGAGACTTGGTGACTTACACCCGACACTGGGGTTACAATGGGTGGTACGCCCTAAATGTTACCAGGTGCGACCCTACTCCCCAGTGTGTCAGGAACCTGTGAGACCCTCGAAGCCTTCAGCTTCCCACATCCAGGCCTCTGCAAAAGTGCCCACCCCACGCCGTAAATCTCCCCAGCCTCCTCAGTGGTCTCCTCAGCAGCCCCAGCTATGGACATGATAAGTATAGCTGGCCCGTATCCGGCGCCTGTTAGGCCCCCTGGGGTTCGTACAGTCCGTGACATAGGGCTCCAGACCCGGAGAGAGATGAAAGAGGTGGCCACACAGACCCAGATAGCGGGTCACGACTTGACTGTACAGGCCACACGACGTCATCAGGTCCTGGTGGTCCTTGGTGTCTCGGATGTTTGGCAAGCACCAGAAGAGTACCAGGTGGTACCTGGAACACCCCTGCCAAAGAAGTCTAAATAACCCGGACAGGGTCCCTGTATGTAAATAAATAGTTAAATTGTTTATGTACCCGGACGGGTGAATGTTTCAAAAAAATTTTTTTTAATTTAATAAAAAATAAAAAAACACAGTTTTCATTTCTTTTATTACTGTCTCATCCTGCTGCGACGCCATCGATCTCCTGTAAAAAAATGAAAAAAAAAAAAAAAGTATACCACCTGACCGACGCAGTCCATAGTAACGAGTGTCCCACGACGATCCAGCTCTGCTACATCAGAATGACGGCGCAGCACAGCTGATTACCTGCTTCCCCGGCGGTGACGTCATCGGACTGACTGCTTTACGGCCGGGATTACCCTGCAGTCACTGCAGTTATCGCGAAAAACTGCATGTGACCGCCAGGGAGAAGATAATGGCGGCCATCAAGCAGTCCAGGACGTGACCGCCGGAGATCTTCTGCCAGGTAAGTGCCGCTGACTCCTGACAGACCCGACTGACGGACACTCACAGTGACAGTGACAAATCCGATTCCGGTATTCGATAAGACGAAAATATCGAAACGAATTATCGAAAGGCCGATAGCCGATATTTGCATTATCGTATCGCTCAACACTACTGATAAGCTCTCACCAATACGGTTGTTGCATGCTAATATTCATTGATGATAACAACCATCCACAGCTACCACTATATATATACCACCTGTGTTCATTGTTTTTACATCATTGGGGCATAGGGATGTACTAGCACAGTAGGTCTCTGTCTATATTTAGGGGTCCCCTTAGCTATTGGGCAGAGGGATTCCCTAGGGCTGCAGGGTGCATCAGGGCCACTAGGGATAGCTATCGGTGAGCGGGGGCGCCACAACGCTCCCCCCTAGGGTGCCGATCTCCGCGGCCAGGCAGGTGATAGCCTAGTGTTAACTAGGGACATTCAGATGTGCCCAATTTTTAAGTTTTGGAACACCATATGTTTTTCTTTGTATGTCATTTTTGTTTGGTGCCACCTATTTAGGTAATTTATCAATAAAGTATTGTTGTTAGGGTTTTTTCATATGATTTTGGCTTTGTAGCCCTATGTATTATTTACATTTTTGATTATTATTTGAGGGTATATGTGTTAGGGTACGAGTTCCTGCTACTGCACAAGGGGAGTCTCGAACCAGTCCTGCTGCAATCCCCCATTCATCTCCGTCCACAGTGGAGCCTGCTCAGCTTAAATGTCAGTCCCAGTGTCTCGCCCAGTCTAACAGTGTGCAGAGGATTACTGCTGCTCCTCCAGGCTCTGCTATTGTGGCCAGTACTGGTTAGCGGCGAGCAGACGTCTTTAGGACAAAGTCCTTGTTTTCCCCTTCTGAGCATGCCCAGAGTGAGATCTCTCATTGGAGATCAGGGGTCACATGCTCAGGTACTGCAGCAGCTCCTATTGGTCCGCAAGGAAGGTCCTGTGACTACTGGTGTTCTGGAACAAGTTTCATTGGTCCTTGTTTCTGGCAGGTCCTGCAGCTGTTACTATAAAAGGGTAGCATGGCTGGGCCGCCATGCGCTAATATCAATCTTTATATGCTTTGCGCCAGTGTGGTCATGCATGTGTGTGGTTAGGGCCCAGCTGAAATAAGCCCCTAGAATACCGACTTAATCGGTGAGGAGTTTGGTATGCTAGCTGGTCAGGGTCGGTGTCCTAGATGCCCTAGATTACCCGCATAACCGGTGAGGCGTTTGATTGCCGTATTCAGGGCCTGGCGTTCAGACGCCATAGATTGTGGGTGACTCCGGCGAGGACATTAGCGCATGATCACATTCTATGTTGGCTTAGCAGTTAACTGTGTACCTGGGTGCCTTGACAGGACACAGAAGTTTGTCTCAGTGGCTCTGTGACGTAACAGAGTTCGCTTTCAATGCTAGACAGCGCCCTAGCGTGTTTATTTTGCGACTCAGTTGTGTTAAGTGCGTTCGCACACATCGCCATATAGCGCTGCGGCACTCCTTCTAGCGGCTCTGTGAATTAACAGAGTTCGCACATATTGACACAGCGCATTACGGCGTTTATTTTGGCGACTCTGCGGGATAACAGAGTTCGCTTCTTGCGCCATTTTACTAGCAGCAGGCTCCGCCTGCACGGTGGACCCCGGGCTGCGAACGCACCTCTCCACATCATATATTTGGTGCGTTCTGCAGACCCTAACATAATATTAGCTGTTGTGTTTTGGTAGCTGAGGAGAGCAGGCAAAAACGGCAATACACCAGAGAGGTTGGAATCTATTGGATTGCAGTACCCTGACTAACACCACAACTAAAGGCAGCCGTGGAGCGTTCCTACGTTGGTCCTAGATGCCTCGTCACAGCCTGAGAGTTTAACTACACCTAAAGATAGAAAGAGGAAAGCTATCTGCCCCGGAGCAGATCCCCAAAGAACATAGGAAGCCCCCAAACATGTAATGGCGGTTAGACAAGAGGAAATACAGACACAGACAGAAAATAGTATGAGCAAACGCTGGGGCCCAATCTGCCTAGACAGAAAAGGATAGAAAGGAAACTCAATGCAATCCAAAAAAAACCCCTAAAAAATGCCAACGCTACTGATTGCAAAAACACCTGAGATCACACGACCTCTACCACCTAAATCAGTTCTCTGGTGTAACAAAACTAAGCCGCAGCCACTGAAAAAACTGGAAAAGGCAAATGAACAAATAACAATGGCTCCAGCGGAACTGAGAGGAGCCCAAGCCCCCTGGGGGGGAACCTGGCTAACCTCACAGAAATGCAAAGAAATATGCAAATGGTAAGCACAAAAACAAAAGTAGAAAATATCTTATGTGAAAGCAGAAGAAGAGGCAAGACTCAGCAAGCTTCCAAGTGAACCAGGAACCACAGTTGAGACAAGAACAATTGATCACCGGCAACCATGATGGCAGGGAACCTCCCTTATATCAGACCAGTCTGTAACTCCTGATTGCCAATCCTCATTGAATGGTTCAGTACTGTTTGCAACCACCAGAGGGAGCTTCTGCTCAGAATTCCTTTCCAAAACATTCACAACAATTAGCGCCTGGGTCTGGCTAGTAAAATGGTGGATGACCAGCGTCTACTGCAGTACATCCAGCAGCTGGAGGTTAGGTTGGCGGCTCTTGAGCGCACAACCTCAGCTGTGGATGTTACCGCAGTCGCTGTTCAGGCTGCTAGCGTGGCTGCAGCCAGTTTGTCGTCTGCCACCTCTGTCACTACATTATCCCACCTCCCGCTTCCTGACAAGTTTGCCGGTGACAGCAAGCAATGTCGGGGATTCGTGAGTCAGTGCTCTATACAGCTCGAGTTTCTGGCTGCACGTTTCCCCACGGATCAGGCATAAGTGGGTTTTGTACTGTCTCTACTCTTGGGCAGAGCGTTGGAGTAGGCAACACCGCTGTGGGAGCGCGACGATCGTGTGGTGCAGAGTGCTCCTCGGTTTTTGGAGGCTCTGAAAAAGGTCTTTTTAGGACCTCAGGTCACGCACGATACGGCACTCCAACTGCTGGCAATGTCACAGGGCTTGTCCATGGTCAGCCAGTTCTCAGTCCAATTTCGGACTTTGGCCTCTGAATTAGAGTGGCCAGATAAAGTTCTTATTCCAGTGTTCTGGAGAGGACTGGCAGACCATGTAAAGGACGCTTTGGCTACCAGGGAGATTCCTGCCACACTGGAGAAACTCATTTCTATATCTACCCACATCGACCCCCCGTTTTCACGAGCGGAGGTTAGAGCGGACCCAGTGTAGGCAGAGGTTTCGGCTGGCACCCACCTTTGCCAAACCTCTGGAATTTCCCGCTCGGGCGTCCGACTCCCCAGAGACCGTGGAGACTACTCGAAGTGGGATCTAAGTCTCGGACCACTTGAGTATACGTGGTCAAGTAGAGTGTGTCAGCAGCCAGGACATTATGCCAACCGATGTCCCCAGCGAATGAGTAAACGGTCATGTTCCGTGACCATGGGTGCAGGGTCATTAGACGCGAGGGATTTTGCTCCGAAAGTGCTCCTTAAAGGGTTAATCTCTCTAGGTTCATCCACTCTTCCCGCCAAGCTTTGAGTGTACTTGGGGGAAAAGGGGAATTTTATGTCCTCCTCCTTTGCCTCTCGCCATTCCATACCGCTGGTGACGCTCGCCGAGCCAATATCGGTGAGAGTGTTGAATGGAGCAATCCTGCCCTCACAAATCACCCACCAGACTGTCTCTCTACCTCTGTCTATGTCTCCTTCACATCAGGAGAATATATCCCTTTTTGTTCTTCCTGAGGGAATAGATGAGGTTTTGTTGGGATTACCCTGGCTTCGCCACCAGTCTCCCCATATTGAGTGGTCCTCTGGGAGAATACTGGGTTGGGGTGATCATTGCAGAGACAGATGTCTCAGAGAGGACGTTCAGGTTTCCACAACGGAGATACCCATAGATCTTGATTCTCTTCCCAAGGTTTATCAGTCATACGCGGACGTATTCTCCAAAAAGGCAGCGGAGACTCTTCCGCCTCATCGCCCCTATGACTGTCCTATAGACCTCTTGCCTGGAACGGAGCCCCCTCGGGGAAGAGTGTATCGTCTCTCTCTTACTGAGACGGAGGCCATGTCACAATACATCCAGGAAAATCTGGCAAAAGGGTTTATTAGGAAGTCAGTGTCACCAGCAGGGGCAGGATTTTTCTTCGTGCAGAAGAAGAATGGAGAATTACGACCGTGTATAGACTATAGGGGTCTTAACGCCATTACCGTTAAGAACAAATATCCTTTGCCCCTAATATCTGAGCTCTTTGATAGGCTCTGGGGAGAAAGGGTATTTACTAAGCTGGATTTTCGTGGTGCCTATAACCTGATCCGCATCCGTGAGGGGGACGAATGAAAGACGGCGTTCAATACCAGAGATGGACATTACGAATATCTTGTGATGCCCTTCGGGCTCTGCAATGCTCCAGCCGTCTTCCAAGATTTTGTAAATGACATCTTCCGGGACATGCTTGCCACCTCTGTGGTAGTCTATCTGGATGACATTCTCATCTTTTCTCCAGATATGGACACCCACCGGAGAGATGTTTGCAGGGTGTTCGACCTCTTGCGGGCAAATTCCTTATATGCGAAGTTGGAGAAGTGTGTGTTTGAGCAGGAGTGTTTGCCATTCCTGGGCTATATCATCTCCACTCAGGATTGGCTATGGATCCTGCCAAACTACAGGCTGTAATGGATTGTCAAGAACCCCACTCTCTTAAAGCGGTGCAGCGCTTATGGGGTTCATTAATTACTATCGCCAATTCATTCTCCACTTCTCTACTTTGGTTGTTCCCTTGGTAGCCCTCACCAAGAAAGGAGCCAATCCCAAATTGTGGTCAGAGGAGGTCTCCAAGGCCTTTACTTCAATCAAGTCCCATTTTGCTAGCGCTCCTATCCTACATCGTCCCAAGGTTGATAAGCCTTTTATATTGGAGATAGATGCCTCGTCCGTTGGTACTGGAGCAGTCCTTTTTCAAAAGGATGCTCAAGGTCGTAAACATCCTTGCTTCTTCTTCTCCAAGACCTTAACACCAGCGGAGAGGAATTATTCCATTGGGGATAGGGAGTTGCTAGCCATGAAGTTGGCCTTATACCGAGTGGAGACATCTCCTGGAGGGGGCTCACTTTCCCTTCCAAGTGTTCACTGACCACAAAAATTTGGTCTATTTACAGACCGCCCAGCGGCTAAATTCCCGTCAGGCCAGATAGTACCTGTTCTTCTCCCGGTTCCATTTCACCCTCCATTTTCTCTCAGGGGAGAAGAACATTCGTGCTGATGCTGTCTCGCTCCGTGGTGTCCTCTGAGGAGGTGGAGGAGGAGCCTCGGCTGATTGTCCCCACAGAGAGCCTAAGAACTGTGGCCTCGGTTTTGCTTGAGTCTGTGCCTCCGGGCAAGACTTTTGTGCCCATCAATTTGCGACCGGAGGTACTCTCTTGGGCACACTCGTCCAGGGTGGGTGGACATTTTGGGGCAAAGAGGACATCTGAGTTGCTGGCGAGGACATACTGGTGGCCACATATAGTCCGTGACATCAGGGAATACGTTCAGGCGTGCATCTCCTGCGCCAAGAATAAGTCCCCTCGACAACGGCCAGCTGGTTTACTCTTTCCTTTACCGGTGGCAGACAGGCCCTGGGAGATGGTCGGGATGGATTTTTTGGTGGGCTTACCCAAGTCTCGGGGCTGCACCATCATCTGGGTGATAACCGACCACTTCTCCAAAATGGTGCACTTGGTGCCATTACCACGGTTACCGTCTGCACGGGCCTTGGCAGCATTATTCATTAGGCATATTTTTTGCCTACACGGTATGCCAGACAAAATTGTCAGTGATCGAGGTCCCCAGTTTGCGTCTCGGTTCTGGAGAGAGCTGTGTCATTTACTCAGCATTGAGTTGAATCTCTACTCTGCATACCATCCCAAGACAAATGGGTTGGTAGAGAGGGCCAACCAGACCTTGGTCACATACTTGCAACATTTTGTCTCTGCCAGGCAGGATGACTGGGCATCCTTGCTACCGTGGGCTGAGTTCGCTCTAAATAATGCTGTGGCTGACTCCACCGGACAGACCCCATTCCTCCTGAACTACGGTCAGCATCCACGGGTACCAGTGCCCTTGCCCGTGTCTTCCGCCGATTCCAGGGTGGCAGACTGGGCTGTGGAGGCATGGGACATTTGGGACATTCAGGCCTCCAAGAGAGGATGAGGTCTTCGGCCGATGCCCATCGGCGCCCCGCTCCTACATTTGCGCCGGGTGACCTAGTGTGGCTCTCTGTCCGAAACATCAGGCTACGTGTAGAGTCCACCAAGTTGGCACCTCGCTTTTTGGGACCCTTTAAAGTCCTTGAGCAGGTGAACCCGGTGGTTTACCGCCTAGCCCTTCCGCCTCGCCTTGGTATCACTGACACCTTTCACGTGTCCCTCCTGAAACCCGTGGCCATTTCCCGGTTTTCCGAGTCATCTGCCGGGACGTCGAGTTCATCTACCGATGATCATGATGTGAATGCCATTGTTGGGTGCAAGGTGGTAAGAGGTAAAAAATTTTATTTGGTGGATTGGAGGGGTTATGGGCTTGAGGATAGGTCCTGGGAGCCTGCCGAGCATGTTCACGCTCCGCTGCCTTTGAGCGCAGTGAGGCCCAAAGAAGGGGGGCCCTAGGAGGGGGAGTAATTTTAGGGTTTGAGTTCCCGCTACTGCTCAAGGGGAGTCTCGAACTAGTCCTGCTGCGGTCCCCCATTCATCTCCGTCTGCAGTGGAGCCTGCTCAGCTTAGACGACGGTCCCAGCGTCTCGCCCAGTCTAACAGTGTGCAGAGGATTACTGCTGCTCCTCCAGGCTCTGCTATTGTGGCCAGTACTGGTTAGCGGCGAGCAGACATCTTTAGGACAAAGTCCTTGTTTTCCCCTTCTGAGCATGCCCAGAGTGAGATCTCTCATTGGAGATCAGGGGTCACATGCTGAGGTACTGCAGCAGCTCCTATTGGTTCGCCAGGAAGGTCCTGTGACTACTGGTGTTCTGGAACAAGTTTCATTGGTCCTTGTTTCTGGCAGGTCCTGTAGCTGTTACTATAAAATGGTAGCATGGCTGGGCCGCCATGCGCTAATATCAATCTTTATATGCTTTGCGCCAGTGTGGTCATGCATGTGTGTGGTTAGGGCCCGGCTGAAATAAGTCTCTAGAATACCGACTTAATCGGTGAGGAGTTTGGTATGCTAGCTGGTCAGGGTCGGTGTCCTAGATGCCCTAGATTACCCGCATAACCGGTGAGCCGTTTGATTGCCATATTCTGGGCCTGGCGTTCAGACGCCATAGATTGCGGGTGACTCCCGCGAAGACATTAGCGCATGATCAAGTTCTATGTTCGCTTAGCAGTTAACTGTGTACCTGGGTGCCTGACAGGACACAGAAGTTTGTCTCAGCGGCTCTGTGACGTAACAGGGTTCGCTTTCAACGCTAGACAGCGCCCTAGCGTGTTTATTTTGCGACTCAGTTGTGTTAAGTGAGTTCGCACACATCGCCATATAGCACTGCGGCACTCCTTCTAGCGGCTCTGTGGGTTAACAGAGTTTGCACATATTGCCACAGCGCATTACGGCGTTTATTTTGGCGACTCTGCGGGATAACAGAGTTCGCTTCTTGCGCCATTTTACTAGCAGCAGGCACGGTGGACCCCGGGCTGCGAACGCACCTCTACACATCATATATTTGGTGCATTCCGCAGACCCTAACAATATGAGAGCCAAGAGGATCTCTCGCGATCAACTTCTATACGGAAAGCCTAAAAGTGTTGATGTGAAAGATAAAGAACAGGTAAGATTCATAACAACTTACAATAGTCAGTGGAAAAATCTCACAGATGTCATTCGGAAATATTGGGAGGTCCTACGAGTGGATCCAATACTCAGGTATATCTTACCTGAGGGACTACCGCACAGCCTTAGTGACTACAGCTGATGTCAGTGAGGCTTTGCGGAGTCCCCAGCTGACCTGAAGTGAACTCAATAGCGTGGAAAAAATCAATTAAGTTTCCTACGCTAATCACTTCATCTCCTGTCAGCCGGGGAGGCTGCGCAGAAATGAACTCATACATTCTGCGGGGGTTTACAGCAGGGCTGGTAGCATTAGCACCGTTCCCTGCTGTTAACCTGTTAACCCCTTCAGATGGATTGCAGCATGGGACCTGACTGAAGGCCAGAGAGGTATGGATATTGTTGCTTTTTTATTTTATTTTTATTACAGGAGAACAAGGGATTCAGAAGGACTACCAGTGTTAGGGTCTGCGGAACGCACCTAATAGATATAGTAGAGAGGTGCGTTCGCAGCCCGGGGTCCACCGTGCAGGCGAAGCCCGCTGCTGGTAAGATGGCGAAAGTAGCGAACTCTGTTATCCTGCAGAGTCGCTAAAATAAACGCCGTAGCGCACTGTGGCAGTTAGTGCGAACTCTGTTAATCCCCAGAGCCGCTAACGGGAATGCCACAGCGCTATATGGCGATAAGTGCGAACTCACTTAGCTTCAGTGAGCCGCAAAGTAAAACGCTAGGGCGCTGAACCAGCGAACCCTGTTGCATCACAGAGCCGCTGAGAAAAAGACTGTGTCCTGTTAGACTCACAGGGATACACAGATAACTGCTGTGCGGATAGCAGTCCGTGATCATGCAGACAGCAACGCAATCAAGCAATCTCCTCACCGTAGAAGCCGGTATTCTAGGGGCTTATTTCAGCCAAGCCCTAACCACGTGCATCCAAATCTCCTCACCGGAGGTGCCGGTATTCTAGGGGCTTATTTCAGCCGAGCCCTAACCACATGGGTAAATGATCACACTGGCGCAAAGCACATAATGCAATTGATACTAGCGCATGGCGGCCCAGCCATGCCACCCTTTTATAGTAAAAGCTACAGGACCTGCCAGAAAAAGGACCAATGAGAAACTATTCCAAAAACATGTAGTTTCAGGACCTTCCTGGTGGATCAATAGGAGCTGCTGGAGTACCTCAACATGTGACCCCTGATCTCCAATGAGAGATCTTAACCTGGGCATGCTCAGAAGAGGAAACGCAGGACTTCGTCCCAAAGACGTCTGCTCCAGCACTGGCTATAATAGAAGATCCAGGAGGGGCAGCAGCAAGTCTCTGCACAGTATTGGAATGGGCAAGATGCTGGGACCGACGTCTCTGCTGAGCAGGCTCCACTGCGGATGGAGATGAATGGGGGACCGCAGCGGGACTGGTTCGATACTCCCCTTGTGCAGCAGCGGGAACTCGAACCCTAGCAACCAGTGCAATAAAATGTGGTCAAAACATATTGTCATTATTTTATTAAAATATTTTTTTAATTAATGAGTGCGTGTTTTTTTAACCATTTCCTACAATAGTATTAATAATGGATAGTTGTATAATTGACAATTCTCCATTATTAACCAGGATTAATGTCACCTTTCAATAGCAAGGTGGCATTAACCCATTATTAACCCATTTGCTACCGCTAAAGGCAATAGGAATATACGGGCTAAGTGCCAGAAAAGGTGCATCTAATAATAGATGTGCCTTTTCTGGGGTGGCTGGGGCAGATGTTAGTAGCCGGGGGGGCACAAAAATAATGGTCCCTCCCTAGGCTATTAATATCTGTTCTTAGTCACTGGCTTTCCCTGTCTGGCGGAGAAAATACTGCGGGAGCCCACGCATTTTTTACAACTAATTTAAATATTAAATTAACACCTACACATCCTAAATTTTGCACACATACACTCATATAATTAGTAGTGAAAACCATATATCAAACTACATAAAATGAAATGGTTTACTGTATGTAAACCATGTGTCATTTCATGTCGGTTTCTGTAAGGATTTTACAGAAGCCGGCAATTGAATTAGCGGATATTCTGCTATGTAGAAGTGTATGAACTATAAATATATATATATATATGGGTGTGTCACAATGACATGTATATATATACATACAGTACAGACCAAAAGTTTGGACACACCTTCTCATTCAAAGATTTTTCTGTATTTTCATGACTATGAAAATTGTAGAATCACACTGAAGGCATCAAAACTATGAATTAACACATGTGGAATTATACATTACACTTTACAAAAAAGTGTGAAACAACTAAAAATATGTATAATATTCTAGGTTCTTCAAAGTAGCCACCTTTTGCTTTGATTATTGCTTTGCACGCAGGAAAGGTGAACAGATGGACTCTACATGCCTGGTTCCCACCGTGAAGCATGGAGGAGGAGGTATGATGGTGTGGGGGTGCTTTGTTGGTGACATTGTTGGGGATTTATTCAAAATTGAAGGCATACTGAACCAGCATGGCTACCACAGCATTTTGCAGCAGCATGCTGTTCCATCCAGTTTGCGTTTAGTTGGACCATCATTTATTTTTCAACAGGACAATGACCCCAAACACACCTCAAGGCTGTGTAAGGGCTATTTGACCAAGAAGGAAAGTGTTGGGGTGCTACGCCAGATGACCTGGCCTCCACAGTCACCAGACCTGAACCCAATCAAGATGGTTTGGGGTGAGCTGGACCGCTCGCCGCTTCAATTTTGAATAAATCCCCAACTGTGTCACCAGCAAAGCACCCCCACACCATCACACCACCTCCTCCATGCTTCAAGGTGGTAACTAGGCATGTAGAGTCCATCCGTTCACCTTTTCTGCTTGCAAAGCAGTAATCAATGCAAAAGGTGACTACTTTGAAGAACCTAGAATATAAGACATATTTTCAGTTGTTTCACATTTTTTTGTAAAGTGCAATGTATAATTCCACATATGTTAATTCATAGTTTTGATGCCTTCAGTGTGATTCTACAATTTTCATAGTCATGAAAATACAGAAAAATCTTTGAAAGAGAAGGTGTGTCCAAACTTTTGGTCTGTACTGTATATATATTTATTCTATGTGTATATATCTATTCTTTCTTTGTTATATAAAACATGTCATTGGGATCCATTATATGTCGAATTTGCAAGCCGGCAAGAAAATCTCGCCATACGGATGCCATACGGTTGCTTACATAAGCAAAATACGCAGCCACACCTTGACAACTTTTCTGCGTATTACGGCCATACAATACGGTCCATATTTTTATACGTTGTGTCTGACGCCCGCCTTAAAGCCTCCCCAGACTGGTGTCTTCAGGTGGGGACTGGTCCTTTTGTCTGCCCTTATTCACACACTGAGGTCGACTTTGACACATAGTAAGGTTTTTAACCCCTTAAGCCCTATGGGTGGTTTGTACATTAATGACCGGGCCAATTTTTACAATTCAGATCACTGTCCCTTTATGAGGTTATAACTCTGGAACGCTTCAACGGATCTTCGCAATTCTGAGATAGTTTTCTCGTGACATATTGTACTTCATGACAGTGGTAAAATTTCTTCAATATAACTTGCATTTATTTATGAAAAAAATGGAAATATGGCAAAAATTTTGAAAATTTAGCAATTTTCAAATTTTGAACTTTTATTCCCTTAAAATAGAGAAATATGTCACACAAAATAGTTACTAAATAACATTTCCCACATGTCAACTTTACATCAGCACAATTTTGGAAACAAATTTTTTTGTTAGGAAGTTATAAGGGTTAAAATTTGACCAGCAATTTCTCATTTTTACAACAGAATGTACAAAACCATTTTTTTTAGGGACCACCTCACATTTGAAGTCACTTTGAGGGGTCTATATGGCAGAAAATACCCAAAAGTGATCCATTCTAATAACTGCACCCCTCAAGGTACTCACAACCACATTCAAGAAGTTTATTAACCCTTCAGGTGCTTCACAGGAGCTAAAGCAACAATGAAGGAAAAAATGAACATTTAACTTTTTAGTCACAAAAATGATCTTTTGCAAACATTTTTTTTACTTTCACAAGGGTAAAAGGAGAAAATGGACAGATAGAGTTGTTGTGCAATTTCTCCTGAGTACGCCAATACCCAATATGTGGGGGAAAACCACTGTCTGGGCGCACAGCAGGGCTCGGAAGGGAAGGAGCGCAGTTTGACTTTTTCAAACCAAAATTGGCTGGAATTGAGATGGGACGCCATGTCGTGTTTGGAGAGCCCCTGATGTGCCTAAACAGTGGAAACCCTCACAAGTGACACCATTTTGGAAACTAGACCCCCTAAGGAACTTATCTAGATCTGTTGTGAGCACTTTGAACCCCCAAGTGTTTCACTAAAGTTATAATGCCTTGGTGTGAAAAAAAAAAATTCCACAAAAATTATTTTTTAGTACCCAATTTTTGATTTTCCCAAGGAAATTGGACCCCAAAAGTTGTCATCTAATTTGTCCTGAGTATGCTGATACCCCATATGTAGGGGGGGAATTGCTTGGGCGCACGGCAGGGCTGAGAAAGGAAGTAATGATGTTTTGGAATGCAGACTTTAATGGGTGTCATGTTCAGTTTGCAGAGCCCCTGATGTGCCTAAACAGTGGAAACCCCCCACAAGTGATCCCATTTTGGAAACTAGACCACCTAAGGAACTTATCTTGATCTGTGGTGAGCACTTTGAACCCCCAAGTGCTTCACTGTCACACTGTCTAATGATATGTATACAATGTCAGTAAACTATTAATACAGGAACAACACTCTATACAACAACTAGTATAGCAACATCAGCATGTAAGTATAGAATAGATTTACCTGACACGATATCTGCTGAACTCAGGGTTAATCTTGAGGACTTGATGAGCTGAAACAAGAAAGAGGTGGGCCGGGATCTAACCTGACCCTAAACTGGGGTCCTAACTAACCCCTCACCTTGGAGGTACTGATAATGGTTCAGAGGTCCAAGTCTCCAACCTAACCCTGTCTCCTATCAGACCCTGAACCCTGTAATCAGTCCTAAGAAGGATACTGACTACCACCAAAGGGATATGGGCTGATCTCAGCTAAATACACAGATTAGACATATAAGACAGACAGGATAACACTCGCTTGCATACACACTCAAACACCAAAGGAACATAAATGGTCTGGGAAATAAACTCTAACCAAGTTGAGCTTAGAACAACTAAGGAGCTCACAACTAAAGTCTATACAGATTCATTCCTATCTGTGGTCTGCATGAAGGTTTCACTGGCAACTCCCCAAGCAGACAACCAGGAATTTAAAGGAAACCAATCAACAAATAATCAATTGCAGCCGGGAGAAACTGCACCCAGTCCCAGCACCGAGCACAGACAGAATTAACTCCCTAGCTGCCAAACACAAAGAAACAGCAGCTCAGCTGTGAGAAGTCAAAATGTGCAACCGCGACGATCTTCGTGGCAATGCACACATGACAGTACCCCCCCTTCTACGAGGGGCCTCCGGACCCTCAGGGCCAGGCCTGCCCGGGTGAGTTCTGTGGAAGGTCCGAACCAAACGATCTGCGTTAACATCAGACTCAGGGACCCACGTCCTCTCCTCTGGACCATACCCCTTCCAATGCACCAAGTACTGAAGGGACCGGCGATTCAGACGTGAGTCAATGATCTTTGATACTTGAAATTCCAAGTTACCATTAACCAACACAGGAGGAGGAGGTAGAGGTGACGGTATGACTGGTGCCACATACCTTTTAAGTAATGACTTGTGGAACACATTATGAATTTTAAACGTAGGAGGGAGGTCCAGACGAAATGCCACAGGATTAATTATGGAACTGATCCTGTACGGCCCGATGAATCTGGGACCCAGTTTCCAGGAGGGCACTTTAAGTTTTATATTCCTGGTAGACAACCATACCAGATCGTTCACATTCAGATCTGGACCAGAAACTCTCCTCCTATCAGCCATACGTTTGTAACGGTTCCCCATCGCACTCAGATTATTCAATACACCTCTCCACACAGAAGCAAGTGATGACGAGAAACGCTCCTCCTCAGGAACCCCAGAAGGGCCCCCCCCATTGAAAGTACAAAACTGGGGATGGAAACCATATGCCCCAAAAAACGGGGACTTACCAGTGGACTCGCTCCGCCTGTTGTTAAGAGCGAACTCTGCCAGAGGCAAGAAGGAAGACCAGTCCTCTTGGTTCTCTGAGACAAAACACCGGAGATATGTCTCTAAGTTCTGATTCAGACGCTCTGTCTGACCATTGGTCTGCGGATGAAAAGCCGAGGAAAACGACAATTGCATCCCCCGACGTAAACAAAATGCCCTCCAAAATTTGGACACAAACTGAGACCCCCTATCTGACACCACATCAGAAGGCAACCCATGAAGTCTAACGATCTCCCTAATGAACACCTGCGCCAGAGTTTTAGCATTAGGGAGTGCAGGAAGAGCAACGAAATGTGCCATCTTACTGAACCTGTCAACAACCACCAGTATGACAGTATTCCCTGACGACGGAGGAAGGTCCGTAATGAAGTCCATAGATAAATGAGTCCATGGACGCTCCGGAAGTTTCAAGGGTAAAAGGGTCCCAGACGGACGGGTATGAGGGGTTTTAGAGCGAGCACACACCCCACATGACGCGACAAAAGTTATAACATCTTTATTAGCATTAGGCCACCAAAACCGGCGAGAAAGGAGATCTAAAGTAGCCTTACTCCCTGGATGTCCTGCTAGAGCAGAATTATGATGTGCCTCAATAACCTTTTGTCTCAACAGATTTGGGACAAACAGTTCTCCCTGGAGGTCCTGCAGGGGCGTCCCCCTGAGCCTCTAACACCTCCTCCTCAAGCTCAGAAAATACAGCCGACACTACCACCCCCTCCTGAAGGATAGGACTCGGGTCATCCGTTTTCCCGGCCCCTGGGAAACTGCGAGACAAGGCATCAGCCTTTACATTCTTAGACCCCGGGCGATAAGTGACGACAAAATTAAACCTGGTAAAAAACAAAGACCATCGAGCTTGTCTGGAATTCAGACGCTTAGCGGATTCCAAATACAACAGGTTCTTGTGATCAGTAATAACGGTAACCGGGTGGACTGCCCCCTCCAAAAAGTGACGCCATTCTTCAAAAGCTAACTTAATGGCCAAAAGTTCCCTATTGCCGATATCATAATTCCTTTCGGCGGACGACAATTTCTTAGAAAAGAAAGCGCACGGATGCCATTTACCAGGGGACGGACCCTGGGACAATATAGCACCCACCCCTACGTCAGACGCATCCACCTCCACAATGAACGGCTGAGATGCATCTGGTTGGATGAGAACGGGTGCCGAAGCAAAACATTTCTTCAAAGAGGAAAAGGCTTGGCAAGCTTTGTCCGACCATTTAGAAAAATCCGTCCCTTTTCTTGTCATGTCAGTGAGAGGTTTGACAACAGATGAGAAATTACAAATAAATTTCCGGTAGTAGTTAGCAAACCCCAAAAAACGCTGCAGAGCCTTAAGATCCCCTGGCTGATCCCATTCAAGCACTGCTCTCACCTTTTCAGGGTCCATACGGAAACCGGAGGCTGACACCAAAAAACCCAAAAACTGAAGTTCCTGTACGGCAAATACACACTTCTCCAGTTTGGCGTATAGTTTATTGTCTCGCAAGATCTGCAACACCTGTCTCACATGCTCCTGATGAGACACAAGATCTGGCGAGTAAATTAAAATGTCGTCCAAATATACAACCACAAACAGCCCCACAAGGTGACGAAAAATGTCATTAACAAAATGTTGGAATACTGCTGGTGCAGTAGTCAGACCAAAAGGCATGACTAGGTTCTCATAATGTCCCTCCGGCGTGTTAAACGCCGTTTTCCACTCATCCCCCTCTTTTATCCTAATCAGATTATACGCCCCCTGAGATCCAATTTAGAGAACCATTTGGCGCCAACAATTTGATTGAAGAGATCAGGAATAAGAGGGAGTGGATACGGATCTCGAACAGTAATCCGATTAAGTTCGCGGAAATCCAAGCAAGGGCGTAGGCCTCCATCTTTCTTCTTCACAAAGAAGAACCCCGCGGCTACTGGGGAAGATGAAGGTCTAATATGCCCTTTGGCCAGACTTTCAGAAATATAATCTTTCATAGCCTGCCTCTCAGGACCAGAAAGATTATACAACCTAGCTTTAGGCAACTTAGCATCAGGAAGGAGATTAATAGAGCAGTCATACACGCGATGAGGAGGCAACTCCTGACACCCCTCCTCAGAGAAAACATCCCCAAAATCCTCCAAAAAAGGAGGCAATGTACTAGGCAAGACCGCACTGATGACTGTGTTCATTGCAGTTGCTTTTGCAAAACTCACCCCATTGGCTTATTTCTCTGGACTGCCAATTAATCACAGGGTTATGTTTAACCAACCAAGGAAGTCCCAACACAATGGGAGTAGGTAGACCCTCCAACACATAACAAGATAATTGTTCCCTATGTATTGCCCCTACCCGAAGGTCAATGTTATGAACCTCATGAACAAAGCTACCTTGGCCGAGAGGCCTGGCGTCAATGGAGAATATAGGGATCGGTTTGACCAATACACTCAGATGCATACCTTGAGCCTGAGCAAACTGAGAGTCAACCAGATTAGCCCCGGAACCACTATCAAGAAGAACAGACAATCTCTCCACTCTCGTACCAACTACCACCTCCACTGGTACAAGGAACTGAAAAGAACTGGCGGATGAAATACATACTCCCAGGTTGTCGTCCACCACACAACCTGGGATTAACAGTTTTCCGGCGACTTTTGGCTCAACAAGGCACGGGATGGACATTCTCCAACAAAATGTCCCTCTTTCCCGCAGAAAAAAACATCTTCTAGTCCTGCGGCGTACCGCCAATCCCCTCCTACGAAATGATGTCCCTCCCAACTGCATAGGCTCATCCGAACAGACAAGGGGAACCTCAACATAAGGGACTTTAGTGGTAGGGTGGAGAAAACAACAGGGAGTGGGGTTACCTCACCCCTCTCCCGAAGCCGTCTATCAGTACGGATAGCTAAGGCCATAGCAGCCTCCATTGAATGAGGAGACTCATACTGAGCCAAAACGTCTTTTAATTTATCAGAAAGCCCATGACAAAAACTGGCTCCTAAGAGCTGGGTCATTCCACTGAGTATCTGTGGCCCATCTACGAAACTCAGAAGCAAATTCCTCTGCCGGACGATCTCCCTGCTGTATCTTACGTAATTTTGTCTCAGCAAGAGAGACCCGATCTGGGTCATCATATACCAATCCCAGGGCAGCAAAAAATTGATCTACAGACAGTAGAGCCGGGGATCCCGGAGGAAGGGAAAATGCCCAGGATTGAGGGTCCCTTGCAGAAGTGAGATAACAATTCCCACTCTCTGCTCATCACTCCCTGATGATCGAGGCCGAAGTCGAAAATACAATTTACATGCCTCCCGGAAGGTGAAAAATTTGTCTCGCCCACCAGTGAACCTGTCCGGGAGAGCTACTTTAGGTTCAACTCTGGTTTGCTCCAGGGGAGACAAAACTTTGACTTAATGTCCGTCAGCTCCATGGATAATCCCTGCAACTGCAGAGCCAGCTGGGCTACTGGATCCATGGTAACTGGAGGTAATTTTTAGGGCCAGTGAAAATGTCACGCTGTCTAATGATATGTATACAATGTCAGTAAACTATTAATACAGGAACAACACTCTATACAACAACTAGTATAGCAACATCAGCATGTAAGTATAGAATAGATTTACCTGACATGATTCTGCTGAACTCAGGGTTAATCTTGAGGACTTGATGAGCTGAAACAAGAAAGAGGTGGGCCGGGATCTAACCTGACCCTAAACTGGGGGTCCTAACTAATCCCTCACCTTGGAGGTACTGATAATGGTTCAGAGGTCCAAGTCTCCAACCTAACCCTGTCTCCTATCAGACCCTGAACCCCGTAATCAGTCCTAAGAAGGATACTGACTACCACCAAAGGGATATGGGCTGATCTCAGCTAAATACACAGATTAGACATATAAGACAGACAGGATAACACTCGCTTGCATAACACCTAAACACCAAAGGAACATAATGGTCTGGGAAATAAACTCTAACCAAGTTGAGCTTAGAACAACTAAGGAGCTCACAACTAAAGTCTATACAGATTCATTCCTATCTGTGGTCTCCATGAAGGTTTCACTGGCAACTCCCCAAGCAGACAACCAGGAATTTAAAGGAAACCAATCAACAAATAATCAATTGCAGCCGGGAGAAACTGCACCCAGTCCAGCACCGAGCACAGACAGAATTAACTCCCTAGCTGCCAAACACAAAGAAACAGCAGCTCAGCTGTGAGAAGTCAAAATGTGCAACCGCGACGATCTTCGTGGCAATGCACACATGACATTCAACAAGCTTAAAACGCCGGGGCGGTGAAAATAAAAAAATCATATTTTTTCCACAAACATGATTTTTAGTCCCCAGTTGTTTTTTTCCGTAGGGTAACAGGAGAATTTGGACACCAAAAGTTGTTGATCAATTTGTACTGAGTACGCTGATGCCCATATGTGGGAGAAAACTACTGTATGGGCACATGTCGAGGCTCGGAAGGGAAGTAGTGACGTTTTGGATTGCAGATTTTGTTGGAAGAGTCTGCGGCCGTCATGTTGCTTTGGGAGAGCCCCTGATGTGCCTAAACAGTGGAAACCCCACAAGTGACCCATTTTGGAAACTAGACCCCAAGGAACTTTTCTAGATGTGTGGTGAGAACTTTGAACCCCAAGTGCTTCACAGAAGTTTATAACGTAGAGCCATAAAAATAAAAAATCATGTTTTTTTCACAAAAAGATATTTTCGCCCCCAATATTTTATTTTCCCAAAGGTAACAGAAGAAATTGGACCCCAAGAGTTATTATTCAATTTGTCCTGAGTACGCTGATACCCCATATGTGGGGATAAAATACTGTTTGGGCACATGGCAGAGCTCAGAAGGGAAGGAGCACCTTTTGATTTTTCAACGCAGAATTGGCTGGAATTGAGATCAGACACCATGTCACGTTTGGAGAGCCCCTCATATGCCTAAACAGTGGAAACCTCCCAATTCTAACTCCAACCCTAAACCCAAACACACCCCTATCCTAGTCTCAACCCTAACCATAACTTAATCACAAACCTAACCCTAACACACTCCTAACCTAATCCCAACCCTAACTCTAATCCTAACTTTGGCCCCAACCCTAACCCTAACTTTAGCATAACCCTAACGCTAATGGGAAAATGGAAATAAATACATTTTTTAAATTGTATTATTTTTTCCCTAACTAAGGGGTTTGATAGAGGGGGGTTTGATTTACTATTTATAGCGGGTTTTTATGTTTGTCTGTTCACGTGCTAAAAGACGCTTTTTTATGCAAAAAATAGTTTTTGCATCACCACATTTTGAGAGCTATAATTTTTCCATATTTTGGCCCACAGAGTCATAGAGGTCTTATTTTTTGCGGGACGAGTTGTCGTTTTTATTTGGTACCATTTTTGGGCACATAATATTTTTGATCGCTTTTATTACGATTTTTGGGAGGCAAATGAACAAAAACCAGCAATTCATGAATTTGTTTGGGGGTGTTTATACCGTTGTGCGTTGTGGTTAAATTGATAAAGCAATTTTATTCTTCGGGTCAGTACGATTACAGCGATGCCTCATTTATATCATTTTTTAGGTTTTGGCGGTTTTGTACAATAAAAACAATTATACATAAAAAAAATTATTTTTGCAATCGCTTTATTCTGCGAGCTATAACATTTTTTTATTTTTTCGCTGATGGCGCTGTATGGCAGCTCGTTTTTTGCAGGACAAGATGACGTTTTCAGCATTATCAATTTTTTTATATCCGTATTTTTTATTGCGTGTTTTTCCCCACTTTTTGTTCGGGTGGTATGATGATAAAGCATTGTTTTTTTTGCTTGTTTTTTTTTTAAGGGGCTCACTAAAGGGATTAACTAGTGGGGCAGCCTTATAGGGCGGGGTCGTTACGGACGCGGCGATACTAATATGTGTACTTTTATTTTTTTTTTATTTACTAAAGAAATGAATTTATTGGGGAATTTTTTTTTTCTTTAGGAATTTTTTTTAATTAGTTTTACACATGTTTATTTTATTTTTTTTCACATTTTTTACTTTGTCCCAGGGTGGGACATCACTATACAATGTCAGATCAGAGATCTGACAGTTTGAAGAGCACTCTATCAGATTATCGATCTGACAGCACTGCAGGAGGCTTTCTCAGACCCTGCTCTCGCAGTCACTGAGAAGCCACCTCCTGCAGGACTGGAAGGACCCCGTGGCCATCTTGAATCCGGAGTCCTGCAGGGAGGAGGCCCTCGGACAGCGCGATCACTTCACGCTGCTCTGAGGGTCTCAGGGAAGCACACAGGGAGCCCCCTCCCTCGCAAACTTCCCTATGCCACCTGAACACTGAGATCAGGTTGATCGCAGTGTGCAGGGGGTTAATGTGCCGGGATCGGTCCGTGACTGCTCCTGGCACTAGTGCCGGGTGTCAGCTGTGATTAATCAGCTGACACCCAATCGCGATCAGCTGCGTTCCCCCGTGAGCGCAGCTGATCGCCTATGATGTACTATCCCGCCTTGGGAATTAAGTACCAGGACACATGGACGGGATAGTACTTCAGATGGCAGAAAGGGGTTAATATTAACAGTGTAGGACCATCTCAATCAGGGTCACCTTGACAACGGTGAGATGGCTTTCATGCTATTTTTGATCAAAAACAGTATTACTAAGAACCCATGTTATTTAAATGTAATTTTGCTTTTACTTATTTAGTTTAGCAGGGTTTTTGTTTATTTTGCTTCTTGTAGGTACATTTGATGAGGTAGGACTCTCTCATCAGCCAACGCCTGTGACCGGCGGTACAGCTCTGGTTCTGCTGTTATCTGACAGCATGTGAACCACAGTCTTTGTCCAGTGGTAACTAACTTACCGCCAATCTGAGCAATCGGTGTTTCTCGCACTGTCACACAAATGACAGCCTGGAAACAGCCGATGTCGGGGTGCCGAACCACAACAGTAACACGGATTTCTGGAGAAGTCCATGTTCGGGATCCATGCACGGACGCTAGGTGTTTGGTTCAGACCCGAACTTTACTGCTCAGGTTCGTCCATCTCTAATCAATGCTAATCAATGTGGTAGACATACATAGTTAAAGAAGCCCTCCATGAAGATTTTTTTTATAATCTTTGTTTGTATACACAATGTATTGTGCATGTGTTAATATACAGTCATAAGCCAAAGTTTTGAGAATGACACAAATATTAATTTTTACAAAGTCTACTGCTTCACTTTTTCTAATGGCAATTTGCTATACTCAAGAATGTTATAAAGAGTGCTCAGCTTAACAGCAATTACTTGCAAAGTCAATATTTGGCTAGAAAATGAACTTTATCCCCCAAAACACATTTCAACATCATTGCAGCCCTGCCTTAAAAGGACCAGCTAACCTCTTTTTAGTGATTGCTCCATTAACACAGGTGTGGTGTTGATGAGGACATGGCTGGAGATAAATCTGTCATGATTAAGTAAGAATGACACCATTGGACACTTTAAAAGGAGGCTGGTGCTTGGCATCATTGTTTCTCTTCTGTTAACCATGGTTACCTCTAAAGAAACAACGTTCAGTCATCATTGCAATGCACAAAATGGCCTAACAGGGAAGAGTATCGCAGCTAGAAAGATTGCACCTCAGTCAACAATTCTATCGCATCATCAAGAACTTCAAGGAGAGAGGTTCCATTGTTGCCAAAAGGCTTCAGGGGCCCAAGAAAGCCAGCAAGCTCCGGACCATCTCTTAAAAGTGTTCAGCTGCGGGATGGGCTACCAGCAGTGCAGAGTTGCTCAGGATGGCAGCAGGCAGGTGTGATGCATCTGCATGCCCTGTGAGGCGGAGACTCTTGGGCAAGGCCTGGTCTCAAGGAGGGCAGCAAAGAAGCCACTTCTCTCCAGAAAAAACATCATGGACAGACTGATATTCTGCAAAAGGTACAGGCAGTGGACTGCTGAGGACTGGGGTAAAGTTATTTTCTCTGATGAATCCAATTTTCGATTGTTTGGGACATCAGGAAAACGCCTCATTCGGAGAAGACAAGGTGAGCGCTACCACCAGTCTTGTCTCATGCCAACTGTTAAGCATCCTGAAACCATTCATGGGGTTGCTTCTCAGCCAAGGGAATCGGCTCTCTCACATTCTTGCCTAAAAACACAGCATGAATAAAGAATGGTACCAGAATGTCCTCCAAGAGCAACTTCTCCCAACCTTCCAAGAGCAGTTTGGCGATCAACAATGCCTTTTCCAGCATGATGGATCACCTTGCCATAAAGCAAAGGTGATAACTAAATGGCTCAGGGAACAAAACATAGAGATTTTGGGTCCATGGCCTGGAAACTCCCCAGGTCTTAATCCCATTGAGAACTTGTGGTCAATCATCAAGAGACGGGTGGACAAACAAAAACCTAAAAATTCTGACTAAATTAAAGCATTGATTGTGCAAGAATGGACTGCTATCAGTCAGGATTTGGTCCAGAAGTTGATTGAGATCATGCCAGGGAGAATTGCAGAGGTCCTGAAGAAGAAGGGTCAACACTGCAAATATTGACTTGCTGCATTAACTCATTCTGTCAATATAAGCTTTTGTTACTCATATGTTTGCAATTATTATATTTCTGTCTGTGATAAAAACATCTGTCAAACACACATAAAAACCAGAGGGCAGCAGATCATGTGAAAATATAATATTTGTGTCATTCTCAAAAACTTTTGGCCATGACTGTATTCACCGACCACCATGTTGTCCGTGATCCAGCTTTGTTCAGTTCTACTTCTCAGTGGTATCACTGCTCTTTAGACTCTCCAGTTCACATTATGCTCTTTGTGGCCCGAAGTGGCTTTTACAATGTAAGCCAATTAACTAAGTTTAGATTTTGATATACTGGACTTTTAAAAAAGCAATGAAATCAAATAAGTTTATTTTTTAAATTATATTACTTTAGATGCTGAATTTTGGGGTGATTCCAAGTTTATATATTCTTTTATGTACCGTATTTTTCAGACTATAAGACACACCGTGTTAGGGTTCAAGCTCCCGCTGCTGCACAAGGTGAGTCTCAAACCAGTCCCGCTGCCGTCCCCATCCATCTCTGGCCGCAGTGGATCCTGCTCAGCAAAGATGTCGGTCCGAGCGTCTCGCCCAGTTTAACACTGTGCAGAGGCTTGTTGCAGTCATTCCTGGTTCCTCTAGGCAGGCAGTTCGGGAACTAAGTCCTGCTTTCTCCATCTGAGCATGCCCAGGGCAAGATCTCCCATTGGAGATCAGGGTCACATGCTCGGTTACAGCAGCGACTCCCATTGGTCCGCCAGGAAGGTCCTGAAACTACATGTTTTTCTGGAATGGTTTCGCATTGGTCCTTTTCTGGTAGGTCCTGCAGTTGCTACTATAAAAGGGTGGCATGGCTGGGCCGCCATGCGCTAGTATCAAATCTGTTACTTGCTTGCGCCAGTGTGGTCATGTATGCATGTGGTTAGGTCTGGCTGAAATAAGCCCCTAGAATACCGGCACCTCCGGTGAGGAGATTGTATGCACGTGTTCAGGGCTCGGCTGAAAAAGCCATTAGAATACTGGCTAATCTGGTGAGGAGATTATTGCTTGTGTTCTGACTGAATGATCACGGACTGCTATCCGCACAGCAGTTAACTGTGTACCTGGACCCAGTAGGGTTACTCAGCAACTTTGTGACGCAACAGGGTTCGCTTTAAAATGCTAGTCAGCGCCCTAGTGTTTTACTTTGCGGCTCACTGAAGCTAAGTGAGTTTGCACTTATCACCATATAGCGCTGTGGCATTCCCACTAGCGGCTCTGTGGATTAACAGAGTTCGCACTTACTGCCACAGCGCGCTACGGCGTTTATTTTAGCAACTCTGCGGGATAACAGAGTTCGCTACTCACGCCATCTTACTAGCAGCATGCTCTGCATGCATGGTGGACCCCGGCTGTGAACGCACCTTTCCTTAATATGTATTAGGTGCGTTCCGCAGGACCTTAACACACCGGACCATAAGATGCACCTAGGTTTTAGAGGAGGAAATTAGGGGAAAAAAACTGAAGCAAAAAATGTGGTCAATTCTTTACTTAATATCACCTACCCTGGTAAATATGGTCCCCTCATCCCCATCCAGATACACATGGCCCCTCATTCCTATCCTGGTATGCATGGCTCCCTTATTCCTATCCTGATATGCATGGCCCTCATCCCCATCCTGGTATGCATGCCTCCTCATCCCTAGCCTGGTATGCGTGGCCCCCTCGTCCCTATCCTGATAGGAATGATCCCCGTCATCATTATCCTGTCAGGAATGATGGCCCTCATCCCTATAGTGGTATGCAGGGTCCCCATCTCCTTCAAGTATGTATGGCCCCATCCCTATCCTGGTATGATTGGCCCCCATCCCAGTCCGGTTATGCATGGCCCCATCCTTATCCTTGTATGATTGGCCCCCATCTCAGTCCTGATATGCATGGCCCCATCCTTATCCTGGTATGATTGGCCCATCCCAATCCTGGTATGCATGGCCCCATCCTTATCCTTGTATGATTGGCCCCCATCCCAGTCCTAGTAGCATGGCCCCATTCTTATCGTGGTATTGTTGGCCCCATCCCATTCCTGGTATGCATCACCCCATCCTTATCCCGGTATGGTTGGCCCCATCCCTGTCCTGATATGCATGGCCCCATCCTTATCCTGGTATGATTGGCCCCATCCCAGTCCTGGTATGATTAGTCCCATCCTTATTCTGGTATGATTGGCCACATCCCATTCCTGGTATGATTAATCCCATCCTTATTCTGATATGATTGGTCCCATCCCGTCCTGGTATGCATTGCCCCATCAGAAAAGAAAAGATTAAAAAAAACAAAAAATTCACTTATCTTCCTCCGCTCCCTCGCAGTGTCCTGCTCCGGTACCCGCAGCTGCTTAATGCTTGTAAGCAGCGCATGGCTAGGACGTCATGCACTGCTCACAAGTGGGGCACAGCTGCCAGAATACTCACTAGGACTGTTCATCGCAGAAAGCGGTTTGTATTCATTCCTCTTCAGTAGCGTGCAGTGTCACCGCCTGCTTCTTGCTGTTGCGGTGGTCACGTGTGCCAATACTTAAGAGAAATGAATATTCAGAATATGCTTGCAAGCAGCACGACATCCCTGCTTTGCACTGCTTACAAGCATTAGGCAGCTGCTGGCACCGGAGCAGGATGCTGCGACTGCGAGGGAGAGGAAGAAGGTAAGTGTGGTTTGTTTTTTTTAATCTTTTCTGATGGGGCCATGCATAACAGGAATGGGATGGGGCCAATCATACCAGAATAAGAACGGGACCAATCATTCCAGGAACGGGATGGGGCCAATTATACCAGAATAAGGATGAGACCAATCTTTACCAGCAACGGGATGGGGACAATCAGACCAGATGCCAGAAAGAAATGAATATTCATTGCCCTCCACGCCTATGGGCATGGAGTGCAGTGCATATTCACTTCTTTTTAGCGGCGGGCACAGGAGTTAGCAGGAGCTGCTGGCTCCTGCCTCTGTGACCTGCTGCTCAGCCAAAACTGCTCCCCCACCTCCCCATCACAGCCAGAGCCGGTACATCCAGACTATAAGACGCACCCCCATTTTCCTCCACATTATGGGAGGAAAAAAGTGCGTCTTATAGTCTGAAAAATAAGGTATATTTTTTTTACAATTTTTTTTCCTTCATTTTATTTTACTAACTGTGCAAAATGTAGCAGTCAAATCTGCATGGCTGCTGCACTTTGCACACTGAACACTAACTCAGCTTTGCTCAGACAGTGTAAAGCCTCATTCAGATGTCCATGATACACAGAGGGTTGTTTAAATCCACAACTTGTCAATTTCAACTTGGCAACAGACTGAACTCAGCAGATGTAATTGAAACCTAAATGTTTGTGTGTGATGGCGCAAAATGTTACCATTTAGGATCCCATTTTAAACTTTTTTCCCAAGACCCCACTTTGTCTAAAACCGGCCTTGATACTATCTGTATACAGTATTTCCAGCTCACCACCTGACAGCACCATGGAGGACATCCTTATTATCCTCATTGGGACAGGAACCACGAGCGGTTAAAAGGACCCTCCCCTTACCAACCTTTAGTGTTTTTTCTGTCCCACTGAGGATAGGAAGGCGATCCTTATCCTGATGGTGCCAGGCAGATGGTGAGGATCGGGGGGCCCAGCCTTTCCCTTCCCGCCTCAAGAAATCTGCGGCTGATATCTGCAATGGGGGGTCCCTCAGCAATCCCAGAGTAGCACTTCTCCTGGGGATGGGTCCGCTTCATCCTAGCTGGGGCTCTTGGACTCGATGCCATGCCGCCGTGTGCAGAGGTCGGGAAGCATCTGGCATCAGGGAGCAGCCGACAAAGCATCCTGGGATCCAGCGTGCACGCACATCTGGGCCACAGAAACGTCACTTCACGGGTCGTGCCAGCTGGGCGGCAACATCAGCCTCACTAAGGTTTTTTTTTCCGGGCACGGTCAGGGCGCGCGCCGGAGCACGGCCCAGGTATAAGCAGGATTAACAAGGTAAAGAAATATATAAATGGAGGGGAGGCTCTGCTATACACCAACGGTTTGTAAGGCTGTGTGGGCATATTCTTCCCAGATATTCCTATCATATTACAAGCAACAATGGAGGAGGCCAGACCAGAAGGCTCAGAGCAGAGCAAAGGGCACGAGAGTACATATCAAAAAACTGACCGGCACATCCAAAAATAGACCATTAACCTGAACAGGTGCTAAACCTAGAGTCACCAACTCATGCACATTCAAGAAAGAAAGGTAGCACACTGTATCACTATAGCTTGCAGATACAAAATATGAAAAATGAATTGCATCACTGCCTTAGAAATATGAAAAATTGAGAAGTCTTAGAGCATAAAATGGCCAATTTATGTGTACCTGGAAACCACGTTAAGGCTCTTCTCGTATTCCAGGTCCTAACTAATGCCAATCCTCGCTTAGAAAAGTCTATCTGTATGGGAACATATGCATCCTGTCTCTAGACTAAAATCTACATCTCTGTGGAGGGGTAATGGACCTGGTATAATTAAAATGCCTGAGACCATCAGGTGGAGCGCTCAGGCAGAAAGTAAATTAATACATATCAAAAAAACTGACCGGCACATCCAAAAATAGACCTAATGTGAACAGGTGCTAAACCTAGAGTCACCAACTCATGCACATTCAAGAAAGAAAGGTAGCACACTGTAGCGCTATAGCTTGCTGACAGAAAATATGAAAAATGAATTGCATCACTGTCTTTGAAATATGAAAAATTGAGAAGTCATAGCGCATAAAATGGACAATTTATGCGTACCTGGAAGCCACGTTAAAGCTCTTCTCGTATTCCAGGTCCTAAGTAATGCCAATCCTCACTTAGAAAAGTCTATCTGTATGGGAACATATGAATCCTCTCTCTAGACTAAAATCTACATTTGTGTGTACTGGTAATGGACCTGGTATAATTAAAATGCCTGAGACCAACAGGTAGAGTGCTCAGGCAGAAAGTAAATGAATACATATCAAAAAACTGACCGGCACATCCAAAAAATAGACCTAATGTGAACAGGTGCTAAACCTAGAGTCACCAACTTATGCACATTCAAGAAAGAAAGATAGCACACTGTTGGGCTATAGCTTGCAGACACAAAATATGAAAAATGAATTGCATCACTGCCTTAGAAATATGAAAAATTGAGAAGACTTAGCGCATAAAATGGCCAATTTATGCGTACCTGGAAACCACATTAAGGCTCTTCTCGCATTCCACGTCCTAACTAATGCCAATCCTCGCTTAGAAAAGTCTATCTGTATTGGAACATATGAATCCTCTCTCTAGACTAAAATCTACATCACTGGTGGAGGGGTAATGGACCTTGTATAATTAAAATGCCTGTGACCAACAGGTGGACTGCTAAGGCAGAACGTATATTAATACATATCAAAAAACTGACCGGCACATCCAAAAATAGACCTAATGTGAACAGGTGCTAAACCTAGAGTCCACCAACTCATGCACATTCAAGAAAGAAAGGTAGCACACTGTAGCGCTATAGCTTGCAGACACAAAATCTGAAAAATGAATTGTATCACTGCCTTAGAAGTATGAAAAATTGAGAAGTCTTAGCGCAAAAAATGGCCAATTTATGTGCACCTGGAAGCCACGTTAAGGCTCTTCTCGTACTCCAGGTCCTAACTAATGCCAATCCGCGCTTAGATAAGTCTATCTGTATGGGAACATATGAACAGTAACATAGTAACACAGTTATTAAAATCTTAAGGAAGACTTTAAGTCCTTCTAGTTCAACCCATATCCTATCCTAACCTGCCCTAACATGTTGATCCAGAGGAAGGCAAAAAAAAAACCCAAGTGGCAAGCAGTAAGCTTCACATTGGGGAAAAAAATTCCTTCCCGTCTCCACATACGGCAATCAGACTAGCTCCCTGGATCAACGCAGTATCTAGGAAACTATGAATATAGCCTGTAATATTATACTTTTCAAGAAAGGCATCCAGTCCCTTCTTAAATTTTAGTAAGGAATCACTCATTACAACATTAGACGGCAGAGAGTTCCATAGTCTCACTGCTCTTACAGTAAAGAATCTGCGTCTGTGATTATGGCTAAACCTTCTTTCCTCCAGACGTAGAGGATGCCCCTTGTCCCCGTCACAGGTCTAAGAGTAAAAAGATCATTAGAAAGGTATTTGTACTGTCCCCTCATATATTTATACATTGTAATAAAATCACCCCTAAGCCTTCGTTTTTCCAAACTAAATAACCGCAAGTGTAATAACCTGTCTTGGTATTGCAGACCCCCCAGTTCTCTAATAACCTTGGTCGCTCTTCTCTGCACCCGCTCCAGTTCAGCTATGTCTTTCTTATACACCGGAGACCAGAACTACACACAGTATTCTAAGTGTGGTCGCACCAGTGACTTGTATAGAGGTAAAATTATGTTCTCCTCATGAGCATCTATGCCTCTTTTAATGCATCCCATTATTTTATTTGCCTTGGCAGCAGCTGCCTGACATTGGCCACTAAATGTAAGTTTGTCATCCACTCATACACCCAGGTCTTTTTCAGTGACAGTTTTGCCAGTGTTTTACAATTAAGCACATAATTATACATCTTATTTGTTCTAACCCAAGTGCATGACCTTACATTTATCCCCATTAAAGCTCATTTTGCCATTTATCAGCCCAAGCTTCTAGTTTACATAAATCCTCCTGTAATATAAAATTATCCTCCTCTGTATTTATTACCCTGCAGAGTTTAGTGTCATCTGCAAATATTGAAATACTACTCTGTATGCCCCCTACAAGGTCATTAATAAATATGTTAAAGAGAAACGGCCCCAATACTGACCCCTGTGGTACAACACTGCTAACCGTGACCCAGTCCGAGTGTGCTCCATTAATAACCACCCTTTGTTTTCTATCCATGAGCCAGTTCTTAACCCACTTACACATATTTTCCCCTATCCCCATTGTTCTCATTTTATGTATCAACCTTTTGTGAGGCACTGTATCAAAAGCTTTTGAGAAGTCCATGAACACCATGTCCACTGCATTCCCTTGGTCCAGTCCTGAACTTACCCCTTCATAAAAGCTTATCAGATTAGTCTGACAAGAACGGTCCCTCGTAAACCCATGCTGATACTGTGTCATGAGGTTGTTCAGCCTCAGATACTCCAATATAGTATCCCTTAAAAAACACTCCAGGATTTTACCCACAGTAATGTTAAGCTCACTGGCCTATAATTTCCAGGTTCAGTTTTTGCCCCCTTTTTGAATATTGGCACCACATTTGCTATACGCCAGTCCTGTGGTACAGACCCCCGTTATTATGGAATCTTTAAAGATTAAAAATAATGGTCTATCTATAACTGTACTTAATTCCTGCAGTACTCGGGGGTGTATCCCATCCGGGCCCGGGGATTTGTCAATTTTAGTGATTTTTAGACGCCGCCGTACTTCCTGCTGGGTTAAGCAGGTGACATTTAATGGAGAAATTTTTTTTTATCACTGATCATGTTATCTGTCATGGGATTTTCTTGTGTAAATACAGTTGAAAAAAAGTCATTTAGCATATTGGCTTTTTCCTCATCCTCATCCACCATTTCACCCAGACTAATTTTTAAGGGGACCAACACTATCATTTTTTAGTTTCTTGCTATGTAGTTAAAGAATATTTTGGGATTATTTTTACTTTCTCTGGCAATGAGTCTCTCTGCCTCAATCTTTGCAGTCTTGATTTGCTTTTTACAGAATTTATTCAGTCTTCTGTATTTATTTAATTCCTCATCACTACCTACTTGCTTTAATTCCCTAAACGCTTTCTTTTTGTTCCTTATTGCGCCCCTTACAGCTTTATTAGCCATAGTGGTTTCCTCCTAATTCTAGCATGTTTATTCCCATAGGGTATATACTGTGCACAGTCCTATTTTAACACCAGATCTATAGTGGTAGGTGCCACCAATAGATAAGAAGTGAGAGAGGAAATAGTTATATAAAATTAATTTCTTTATTAATATTATTGTAAAAAAATTTAGACAATAAAAAGGAATGTAAAAGAGAAGGGAGTCTCCAAAAGAAGGAGAGACAAGAACGCCAGCGTGATACAAACCACACAAAATAGGGGTTAATTGACAATTCAGAATTTAAGATACACTGTAAACAGCTGGAAATAAAGGACAATATTTTTCTATATTCAATAACTGACATTATAAAGCTATAAATATAGCTAAGCACATATAATTCGGTCAAGGGGCATTATGCCCTATGTACTAAAGTGCATTATAGTGCCTGTATTGTGGTAAAGATCCTCTTAACAAGTGTATTTCCCCATAAAAATATGCATAGAGGTGCGGAGGCAGTGAATAGAGTATATTATAAGATTATAATAGAGCAAAACAGCTCTATGAAAATGAATTGCATCACTGACTTAGAAATATGAAAAATTGAGAAGTCTTAGCGCATAAAATGGCCAATTTTGTGTAACTGGAAGCCACGTTAAGGCTCTTCTCGTATTCCAGGTCTTAACTAATCCCAGTCCTCACTTAGAAAAGTCTATCTGTATGGGAACATATGAATCCTCTCTCTAGACTAAAATCTACATCTCTGTGGAGGGGTAATGGACCTGGTATAATTAAAATGCCTGTAACCAACAGGGAGTGCTTAGGCAGAGGTAAATGAATACATATCAAAAAACTGACCAGCACATCGAAAAATAGACCTAATGCGAACAGGTGCTAAACCTATAGTCACCAACTCATGCACATTCAAGAAAGAAAGGTAGCACACTGTAACTTTTAGCGCTATAGCTTGCAGCCCACAAAATATGAAAAATGAATTGCATCACTGCCTTAGAAATAAGAAAAATGAGAAGTCTTATCGCTCAAAATGGCCAATTTATGTTTACCTGGAAACCACATTAAGGCTCTTCTCGTATTCCAGGTCCTAACTAATGCCAATCCTCGCCTAGAAAAGTCTATCTGTATGGAACATATGAATCCTCTCTCTAGATTAAAATCTACATCTCTGGAATGGTAATGGACCTTTGTATAATTAAAACCTGTGACCAACAGGTGGACTGCTAAGGCAGAACGTTTATTAATACATAACAAAAAACTGACCGCAATCCAAAAATAGACCTAATGTAAACAGGTGCTCAATCTAGAGACACAACTCATGCACATTCAACAAAGAAAGGTAGCACACTGTAGCGCTATAGCTTGCAGACACAAAATATGAAAAATGAATTGCATCACTCCCTTTTAGAAATATGAAAATTTGAGAAGTCTTAGCGCATAAAAGGGCCCAAATTTTAAATGTGCATCTGGAAGCCACGTTAAGGCTCTTCTCGTATTCCAGGTCCTAACTAATGCCAATCATCGCTTAGAAAAGTCTATCTGTATAGGAACATATCAATCCTCTCTTTAGACTAAAATCTATATCTCTGTGGAGGGGTAATGGACCTGGTATAATTAAAACACTTTGTGACCAACAGGTGGAGTGCTCGGGCAGAAGGTAAATGAATACATATCAAAAAACTGACCACCACATTCGAAAAATAGACCTAATGGAACAGGTGCTAAACCTAGAGTCACCAACTCATGCACATTCAAGAAAGAAAGGTAGCACACTGTAACTGTAGCGCTATAGCTTGCAGACACAAAATATGAAAAATGAATTGCATCACTGCCTTAGAAATAAAAAAATTGAGAAGTCTTGTCGCTCAAAATGGCCAATTTATGTTTACCTGGAAACCACATTAAGGCTCTTCTCGCATTCCACGTCCTAACTAAATGCCAATCCTCGCTTAGAAAAGTCTATCTGTATTGGAACATATGAATCCTCTCTCTAGACTAAAATCTACATCACTGTGGAGGGGTAATGGACCTTGTATAATTAAAATGCCTGTGACCACAGGTGGACTGCTAAGGCAGAACGTATATTAATACATATCAAAAAACTGACCGGCACATCCAAAAATAGACCTAATGTGAACAGGTGCTAAAACCTAGAGTCACCAACTCATGCACATTCAAGAAAGAAAGTAGCACACTGTAGCGCTATAGCTTGCAGACACAAAATCGAAAAATGAATTGTATCACTGCCTTAGAATATGAAAAATTGAGAAGTCTTAGCGCAAAAAATGGCCAATTTTATGTGCACCTGGAAGCCACGTTAAGGCTCTTCTCGTACTCCAGGTCCTAACTAATGCCAATCCTGGCTTTGAAAAGTCTATCTGTATGGGAACATATGAATCCTCTCTCTAGACAAAAATCTACATCTCTGTGGAGGGGTAATGGACCTGGCATTATTAAAATGCCTGTGACCAACAGATGGTGTGCTCAGGCAGAAGGTAAATGAATACATATAAAAAAAAACTGACCGACACATCCAAAAATAGACCTAATGTGAACAGGTGCTAAACCTAGAGTCACCAACTCATGCACATTCAAGAATGAAAGGTAGCACACAGTAGCGCTATAGCTTGCAGACACAAAACATGAAAATGAATTGCATCACTGCCTTAGAAATATGAAAAATGAGAAGTCTTAGCGCATAAAATGGCCAATTCATGTTACCTGGAAGCCACGTTAAGGCTCTTCTCGTATTCAAGTTCCTAACGAATACCAATCCTCGCTTAGAAAAAGTCTATCTGTATGGGAACATATGAATCCTCTTTCTAGACTAAAATGTACATCTGTTCACATTAGGTCTATTTTTGGATGTGCCGGTCAGTTTTTTTTGATATGTATTCATTTTATCTTCTGCCTGAGCACTCCACCTGTTGGTCACAGACATTTTAATTATACCAGGTCCATTACCCCTCCATAGAGATGTAGATTTTAGTCTAGAGAGAGGATTCATATGTTTCCATAAAGATTGACTTTTTTTAAGCGAGGATTGGCATTAGTTAGGACCTGGAATAAGAGAAGAGCCTTAACGTGGCTTCCATGTGCACATAAATTGGCAATTTTATGCGCTAAGACTTATCAATTTTCCATATTTCTAAGGCAGTGATGCAATTCATTTTTTATATTTTGTGTCTGCAAGCTATAGCACTACATTGTGCTACCTTTCTTTCTTGAAGGAGCACGTGAGTAGGCTGTCAGAAGCCATACCACAGTACCCATACCCCACACTCACACACACTGGAACAAATAGCCGTTTCCCTGTGTATTGTAGGGGGAAGCGCCCATCCAGCAGCGGACAGGAAGAATAGTAAGAAAGCCGGGAAAAATAAGAAGTGTCCTATTTGCATGTCTAAACTCCCGGAGAATTGGCTGAAGCCCCTCTGTGAATTCTGAACCTTAGAAAAGTCTATCTGTATGGGAACATATGAATCCTCTCTCTAGATTAAAATCTACATCTCTGTGGAATGGTAATGGACCTGGTATAATTAAAATGCCTGTGACCAACAGGTGGACTGCTAAGGCAGAACGTATATTAATACATATCAAAAAACTGTCCGGCACATCCAAAAATAGACCTAATGTAAACAGGTGCTCAATCTAGAGACACCAACTCATGCACATTCAACAAAGAAAGGTAGCACACTGTGAGCGCTATAGCTTGCAGACACAAAATATGAAAAATGAATTGCATCACTGCCTTAGAAATAAGAAAAATTGAGAAGTCTTTATCGCTCAAAATGGCCAATCTATGTTTACCTGGAAGCCACATTAAGGCTCTTCTCGTATTCAAGGTCCTAACTAATGCCAATCCTCGCTTAGAAAAGTCTATCTGTATTGGAACATATGAATCCTCTCTCTAGACTAAAATCTACATCACTGTGGAGGGGTAATGGACCTTGTATAATTAAAATGCCTGTGATCAACAGGTGGAGTGCTTAGGCAGAAGGTAATGAATACATATCAAAAAACTGACCGAAACATCCAAAAATAGACCTAATGTGAACAGGTGCTAAATCTAGTATCACCAACTCATGCACATTCAAGAAAGAAAGGTAGCACACTGTAGCGCTATAGCTTGCAGACACAAAAAAATGTACATCTGTTCACATTAGGTCTATTTTTGATGTGCCGGTCAGTTTTTTCATATGTATTCATTTATCTTCTGCCTGAGCACTCCACCTGTTGGTCAAGGCATTTTAATTATACCAGGTCCATTACCCCTCCATAGAGATGTAGATTTAGTCTAGAGAGAGGATTCATATGTTTCCATAAAGATAGACTTTTTTAAGCGAGGATTGGCATTAGTTAGGACCTGTAATACGAGAAGAGCCTTAACGTGGCTTCCATGTGCAATAAATTGGCAATTTTATGCACTAAGACTTCTCAATTTTTTCATATTTCTAAGGCAGTGATGCAATTCATTTTTTATTTTTGTGTCTGCAAGCTATAGCGCTACAGTGTGCTACCTTTGTTTCTGGAATGTGCTTGAGTTGGTGACTCTAGGTTTAGCACCTGTTCACATTAGGTCTATTTTTGGATGTGTCGGTCAGTTTTTTTATAGGTATTCATTTATCCTCTGCCTGAGCACTCCACCTGTTGGTCACAGGGTTTTCATTATACCAGGTCCATTACCCCTCCACAGAGATGTAGATTTTAGTCTAGAGAGAGGATTCATATGTTCCCATACAGATAGACTTTTCTAAGCGAGGATTGGCATTAGTTAGGACCTGGAATACGAGAAGAGCCTTAACATGGCTTCCAGGTAGACATAAATTGGCCATTTTTATGCGCTAAGACTTATCAATTTTCCATATTTCTAAGGCAGTGATGCAATTCATTTTTTTATTTTTGTGTCTGCAAGCTATAGCGCTACATTGTGCTACCTTTCTTTCTTGAAGGGGCACGTGAGTAGGCTGTCAGAAGCCATACCACAGTACCCATACCCCACACTCACACACACTGGAACAAATAGCCGTTTCCCTGTGTATTGTAGGGGGAAGCGCCCATCCCAGCAGCGGACAGGAAGAATAGTAAGAAAGTCGGGAAAATAAGAAGTGTCCTATTTGCATGTCTAAACTCCCGGAGAATTGGCTGAAGCCCCTCTGTGAATTCTGAACCTTTAAGATTGTGGGAGAAGAGCAGACTTCTCTAATGACCAGTATGAGATCTATGATAAGACAGGAGGTCCAGGCATCTATCTCTAGCCTGGTCATGGGGAGTCTAGCTCATCCTCAGAGGAGGAGATGTCGGAAGATTCCGAACAGTGCGAAAGGGAAACAAAAGGTTCATCTGGAAGGAGCAAGAAATATCTATTTTCGTCAGCAGACTCCTCCAGGCAGTTCGGGGCACTATGCAGTAAGAGGAGCCCCAGAAAACTGTATTGTACAAGATGAAATGTTGATGGCCTGTGTACCCAGGTCAATAGGGTGTACCCGGTAAACAAACACATTAATTCCATGATCCTAGAGGAGTGGAAGACACAGAAAAAAGACTAGTTGTCCTGAGAGACTTCAGGCTTTTAACCCGGAGGACATAAAGCCCTGGGACAAGGTACCCAGAATAGATGTTTCCGGTGGCCAAAGTGGCAAAAAGAACAGCAATCCTGTTCGAGGACTCCTCCAGTTTAAAAGAGCCTATGGATCGTAAGGCTGATGGACTGTTAAAGAGGACCTGGGAAACCTCAGCAGTTCATAATACGGGCCAACATTGCAGAGACATCAGTAGCCAGGTCCATTAATTTATGGGTGGGCGATTTAGAAGAGCTTCTGAGAGCTTAGACTCCCAGAGATGTTATATTAAATTCTCTACCATGTTGAAAATTGGCAACAGGGTTCATGGCGGACGCATCGGTGGAGTCAGTGCGATTCGCAGCCAGTATTGAGTCTTTATCCAATGCAGCAAGAAGGGCTGTTTGGCTAAAGACTTGGTCAGGAGATACCCAATCAAAAAATAAATTATGTTCCATTCCCTTCCTAGGGGTAAAGTTTTTGGGCCGGTACTAGACAATATACTAGAGAAGGCCTCGGATAAGAAAAAGGGTTTTACCGAGGAAAGACCGAAGAAATACTAGCCCTTTCGTAGATCCCGACCTAGTCAGAAAACAGACTATAAGGGAAAGGGAAGACAGGGAGATGAAAGTTACCCCAAAGGAGGAAAGGGTAGAGATTCCATCTTTCTGGGCTCTGGCTCAGGCGCACACAGGAAATGACGCCATCAGAGTGTGAGGTCGATTGAGTGATTTTCTAGGGAGTTGGCAGAAAATATCTCAGAATCCGTGGATTCTGCACACAGTCAGCCAGGGATACAAACTGGAATTCACCTATACACCTCCATGAGGTTCATAGTATCCAATTCCCGCCAGATACTCTCCTCCCCATAGAGACAGACATTCAGGATCTATTAAATATAGGTGCAATTGTCCCGGTTTCCAGCTCTCGAAAGAGGCAGGGGTCACTATTCAAGTCTTTTTACAATAAAAAAAAAAACCTTCAGGGAATCCAGGACGATTATCTCAAACCCCTGAACAGGTGGACTATAAGACAAGGTTTGTGGAGCTCAACACACTTGATTAATAACCTGTGATATAGAGAAAATATATATATGACAGAATAATAGTGGTACCACAAAAAACTAAAATATGGATGGCAAACCACCCGGAGGTAGCAAACACACCGTGCACCGGAAATGGATAGGGGAGGAAAAAACCCAGACTGGTAAGGAAATGAAGTATATATATATATAATATATATATAATAAAGAGAAGCAAAATATGCAAATATATAATCTTTATTAGGCAATGTAGTACAAAAATAAAAAATAAAAAATAAAACCAAGAACGTCTGATAATTAACCCTAAGGCTAAGTTCACACATTGCGGAATTGCCGCGAAAATTTCCGCGGCAATCCCGCACTTCTCTGCCGCGGGAAATACGCATTTTTTTTGTATGCGTATTCCCGCCAGAAACTAGCGTTTTGCAAGCGTAATTAGCTTGCAGAATGCTAGCGTTTTTCTAGCGATCTGTAGCATCGCTTGGAAAACTGATTGACAGGTTGGTCAGACGAGTCACACATAGTGTTTGACACGTGTGACCAACTTTTTACTATTGATGCAGCCTATGCCGCATCAATAGTAAAAATATCTAATGTAAAAATAATAAAAAAAATAATAAATAAATGATATTCTCACCTTTCGGCGGCCTCCGCAGCCTTCCCGCCTCTCAGCGACGCTCCCGGCAACTCCCGTTCCCAGGCGTCCTTTGCGACAGACCCCAGATGACGTAGCATCACGTGAGACCGCTACGTCATCTGGGGTCATTGTCGCAAAGGACTCCTGGGAACGGGAGCGTCGCTGAGAGGCGGGAAACCTGCTGGGGCCGCCGGAAGGTGAGAATATCATTATTTTTTATTTTAATCATTGTTTTACCAGGGATATGGTACCCAGGACCTGGAGGAGGTCTCCTCTCCTCCGGACCCTGGGTACCATCCGCACAAGAACCGCTTACATTCTGCATAGCCACATGCGGAAAGTAAGCGGTTCAATTCATTCCTATGGTGGCGATTCTGCCGAGATTACACAAAAATTAACGACATGTTGCTACTTTTTCCGCGAAGCGTTTTTTTCACGGAAAAAAACGCTGCATATTGCACAAAAATTGTGGAATCCATTTAAATGAATAGGAATGCTTAATGCTTGCGTTTTTTTCACGTTTTTGCCGCTGGAAAAAGCGCAAAAAAAACGTGAAAATTCCTGCCGTGTACACTTAGCCTTATGCATACAGGCTCAAATTAATTAAACAGGAGATGAGTAAATAAAAAGAAATACAATCTCAATAAATGTGTGATAAATATGATACAAAAAACAGAAAAAAGTGCATGCAAAGCATAAAAACAATGCAAGAAAATTAATTAGACAGCATACAATGCAGAACCATACAAAAATGTGCATAAGGATTGTGCATATACAAGTGCATATCAATAACACATTTAATATAAAAAGTAGCCGATAATATAGTGTGCCAGTGTATAAAACTAAATAAGTCCACAAGCAAAGTATATAAAAGTAAATAAATCCGCATATAGTGCTAAAATATACAACCTATGTGTATATACTGCCGAATTCCTGTGATGTGTAAACACAATAGACACCATAGGCTAGTGAACAAAGACCATAAAAGAGAGACCGTAAATAATAAAATTATACCAACTACCTGGGAGCCTGTGGGTAAAGCAGACTTCCTGGGAGAACGCGCCCCGACGCGTGTTTCGGAAAAATTTGTTCCTTCGTCAGGGGGATGTACGCTGTTGTAGCCGCAGCCTTTATATAGTTCCTGCGATAATTGTACAGCTGGTGATAGACGGCGCATTGCAGCCAGCAATGGACCGGAATCATCATGGCGGTAAGCGTCACATGACCGAGCGAAACTGGAAGTGCAGGGCCGCAGGGTCACGTGAAGACGCCGTCGTCATGCGACCATCCTGTCCAGCCCTGCAGACATGCGCCCTCACCGCTCTGAACTACTAATGATAAACTTATCTGCAAACTATGTTTTGTGCAGAGTTTTTGAACTTGATTCCGGGGAGGCATAAACCAGTCCATGTATATATGTATAGAAAAAAGTAATGACCAATTAATCTTAATATATATAGCATCACATAATAATCAATAACGTAACAAATTGCATAACATAATAACATGGCATAGAACATATATGAAAGTATGCTACGTAACAAAAAAATCATATAACTTAAACAAAATATGTGTATGCCCATACATGATATGCAAAACCCTCCCATTGATAAAGTATTAATAATAATGACGTGGTCGGAGCCAGATGTATGCTTCATTCCAACTCTGCAAGCAACCATATAGATATGAAATGTCCAAAAAAACTAAAATGAAAAAATGCATTAATAAAAATAAAAATGAAGAACTACAACACAATACAAACAAATATATAAAACAAACCATGTATAAAACATAAAAATGATACAATACAGAACAATATGTAAAAATTTATAAAAGGGTATAAATGAGAGACACTCATTGAGGCCAAGTGGTGACACCGTACTTAGCGTCCATACAACTTGGCCTCAAGGGGGCTAACCGTTTATGACGTTCCCACCTCTATTATTGACAATCAAAATATTCTTTCCCCCAGACCCTTCAATTTGAAAAAAACACAAATTTTGATGTAATTTAAAGTGTCTTGGGGGGTAGTTTTCAAAAAAGAAACATCCTCACCTCCCGGGTGCTGCCTTAATGCCTAGTCGTGTTCACGCACCCGATTTCAATTGTATGGTAGTCAAACCAAATATTTAAGTCACAAGGACATTTTGCAAGATAGATTTTCGCAGAGGAAGTAAAAGTAAAATTATGTTTTATGTCGAATTGGCGAGAATTGTCAGATTAGTGAAGTTTATGTCCTAATGACTTAGGACTGCCACCACGAGCCCATGGTTTACAACCTGAAGGGAAGATTTAATCTGCGGTGTCTAGATAAAGTGACTCTTGACCAATCTTTTCATTTAAATTGGATGACCTCCCTAAATGTAATATGTCGTCTATCCCCT